>JAVTVY010037751.1:0-16369 GCA_036873755.1 Hanleya hanleyi
AAATATTATACATGCTAATTCAGAGGCCGGGTAGAATATAATGTTGTGATGTTTTCATAGGCTGATCGTCTCCAAATAAAATAAACAATCCGATGTACATAGATACCACAGTAGGGGGCAACTTTTAAATCTATATCGCCCTATCTATCGTTCAAATCTATTATTTTATACCCTCAAAATTAAAGGACCTCGAGAGTGGAACATAATACCCCCGTTCAAAAAAAAATCTACTTCACTCTGCAAGTCAACAGTCAAGACTTATCTTATCGACAACTTCACCTGTTTCACCTAGTTACATGGATACTTCACCTGTTTCACCTAGTTACATGGATACTTCACCTGTTTCATCTAGTTACATGGATACTTCACCTGTCACTGCCTGTTTCACCTTAGTTACATGGATACTTTTATATCCCTGCTATGATGCATTGTTTGTACTTCACTCAATGCAAAATGTTTGATGTATTATGACAGATTTAGATATATTTATTTTGAGATAGAACAAGTCCTTCTGGGTTTTATTTCCGCCAGTTCTGCTTATATGGCTAATAGTACCAGTGTTTCACGTCCTTGTTTCTTTCTTATTGTCATAGATAGCCATTGGTGTGCACCTCATTGTTATTTGGTGAACAAATTTCAATTCAATTCACTAATTTCAGGCATTTTGGGACAGAAAATGCACGCATTTGAAATAAAAATCGAAATGCGTAGTTTACGGCTTTGAGTAATAATTTTGACTGTCACCAATCTTTAAATATTTCTATTCCTTGTTAGTTTCTCAATCACATGAAATGCCTCCTTTTGTTGGTCTACTTCATTCAATTATTCAAAAATTATTTGGAAATATATCCAACATAAGTTTCTGGACCCCGCAACTCGGGATATTGCGTGGCGTATTTCTCATGATGTTTTAGCCACTAATTATTTGTAGTTTAATTGTAAATTATCAATTCTATGTTGTGTCCTATGTGTGATCGTGTTGACAACATAGAACATTTAATGTTGCGTTGTCGTCTTATCCAGTCTCATTCGTCATTATCTTTCGATCGTTTTTCCTTCTTGTATTTCCAAATGTGGACATTTCGCTTTGTGTGTGTTACGTATTATTTAAACTCGTTATTCTATTTATTTATTTATGCGGTAAAAACGCTAAGTTCGTCAGTAAAATTGTAAACTCGTCATCCATCATCGTTTCTTGTGGGCAGGTCACGGGTTCCTAGTCGGGCTGATTGTTTTCTTAGTATTGTGCAAGTAGGCTTCATTGAAAAAAGATTTTATTCAAGAGAAACACAAATTTCTCTGGAGAGGAACACACTGATGAGTTTTTCGGGTTCGGGTTTTTCGGGTTTTGTGTTAAACAGAACAAATAAACAATATGAACAACCAACTTTAATTTTCCTTCTTCGTTACTTTTCCCGCAAGAATCATTTCCCGTTTGACAGAAATCGGTCTCGCCCTATACAGGGGACATCTACGCACCACACTGGTGGATATCTAGAAGACATAGAAAGACCCCGACCCGTTAGGGTTAGTCTGAAGGATATATGGCGTTACCTTTCGTAACTTGTGTCTAATCCAGATTAACCCGGGGCTAGGGGCCGTATGATCCTCATATGTCTATATGAACGGCTAGAATCAAAGCGTGACTGAGATACATCATTCTCAAGTAAATACTTCGCAACAAAGAACATATGTATCAGGAATACTGATCAACGATAAGGATGTGATAGTATCATGTCTTGCAGGCATTGTTGATACCTGTTAACCGCTTCTCTCTTGCAGGGAAACTAGCCTACGGTTATTTATGCGGTTCTCTCAAATATGGACTAGGTCTTCGGATTATGGACGCGGAATTTTGTTGATGGACGACGGCTGAATTTGGAATGACGGACCAGACGCTTGTATTTGTGTCTAATTCGGGTTAACCTGGGGCTAGGGGCCGTGTAAACCCATGCGCTTAAAAATCCACATGAATAGACACAATCAATATGGGACTGAGATAAATCATTCTGCAGATAACGGCTTTACAACGAAAATCGTATGGATTAAGAATACTTATCAGCGAGATGGATTTGACATTTTTGCAACATCATTGAAATAGTCTTCACAGAGGACAAATACAGACAGACACACACAAACAAGAAGGTTAGACATGGACTGATCTTCATTACAAATAGCTCAGATTATATACTGGTAAATGTGTGCGTCGCGGTTAACCAATTAATCATGTAAATGCCAAGTGACATAATACGGTAGCAGTTCGTTGGTCGGGTGCTACCGTGCAATTTCCAATATTAGCATAGAGCTCGCGTGCGAATTATATACATCATTAGAATAGAGCGGTAGAGGAGAGGCTCTTGATGGTCAAATATACAGATCATTACACCTCCTCTCAACTTAGTCAATCTGTAGTATATTATTTTATATACATATCCTATGTCTATTTTTAATAATTCAAGCCTATCACATCAAACAAAATCAATAAACACAATAGTTTTCCTTAAGTGGCATTTAGAAGTTGGGGAGTAGATAAATAAACAAATTGCTTATGGATAACAACTTCTAGTTTATTCAGGACGACGTTTCGATACTAGTACCTGTATCGAAACGTCGTCCTGAATAAACTAAAAGTTGTTCCAATTTGTTTATTTATATAATAAACACAATAGAAACAAAATTTGATATTTCGGGACACTTTATAAAAACGCTTAACCCAAAATAATCTTTTACTATCACTTTTTCATAAGTTCGATCATTCAACCGTTTAGTCGATTTTTTCCAACGATATGGTCCAGTATGAAACATATCCAGGTATAATAACTGGTTTTCTCACTCTTTGTGACCTTCTTAGTATTCGTTGCAGTGCAGTATCAGTACGATTTGTATATTTACATCACCGATTTCTTTAATTACTCTCTCCACTTCCTCAAACCGTTCTACATCTATATCCTCGATCAGGACCTGGAAAAGTTTTAAAGAAAGTTTGCCTTGATCATTTTTGGCCACAATCATACTACCCTTTGTTTGTACCACATCGAAAACTTCTTTTCGGTATCTGGGGTCAAACTTTGAACGTTTTGAATTTTTCACCAAAACTTTCTCCTGATCAGCAAAATCCCGATGTTTCACTCTCCCATGTTTGTCATGGAATTGCTTTTTTTTAAACAAGCGGAGAAGATTTATTCGATATCCACAAAACTCTAATTATGCTCACTCAAGCGGAATTTGACGACGCCTACAAGAAGACCGTCAAGGCATTTGGAGATTATTTTTCCCCCAAAAAGAACACCGAATATGAAATATTCCACTTTCGACGTGCTGTACAACATGACGACGAAAACAAAGATCAGTTCGTCACGCGCCTGTGCAAACTTGTGAATAATTGTTGTATTGACAGCCAGGACGCGATAGATTTCGAAATGAAATATCAGATTTTTCAAAGGGGGAGGGGGAGGAGAATAAAAAAGTACGACGACGCGCACTTCAACGAGAGATGTCCCTGAACAACATAATCAAACTGGCCAGGTTATTAGAAATGTCCAAACGCGAAGCACATGGTATTGAAAACGTGGCACCAGACTCTGTCAATCGAGTCCAACAATATGAATCGCGTCAGCGGACACATCGGGGCAGAGGTGTTAAAACCACGAAACTATGACTGAAGACCTGTGAAACGCGCAAATCGACCTTTCGGTAAACAAAATTCAACACCGCGCACGTGTTTCTATTGTGGTCGTGGATACCCGCATTCCGGACCCTGTCCAGCAAAGGGGAAGGAATGCAACTATTGTCATGAAAAAGAACATTTTGTTTGTTGCTGCCATACATTACAGAACAAAGAAAAGCAAGGGGAGACATCCCATTCTCGTCGCCAATGAAATAGTCTTCACAGAGGACAAACGCAGATAGACAAACACAAACAAGACGGTTAGACGGTTAGCAACATGGACTGCTCTTTATTATAAATCGTTCAGATTATATACAAGTATAAATACTTTCGTCGCGGTTAATCAATTAATCATGTAAATACCAAGTGGCATAATACGGTAGCAGTTCGGTGGTCGGGCGCTACCCTGCAACTTCCAATATTAGATAGAGCTCGCGTACGCATTATATACATCATTAGAATAGAGCGGTAGAGGGGAGGTTCTTGATGGTCAAATATATAGATCATTATAATGATTTCTTGCCGGTTTCATTAAAAAATGTTGCCCGCTAGTATACATTTAATTTGAAGCTCATGCTGGATCTACAGATACATAACAAAATCCATGGAACGAAGCAGAATTATCCAGGGATCAGTAGTCGATGACTTCATATACACATTCCACGACTGTACTGTACGTTGGACTTAAGCAGAGGTACCATCATCCAGAATCCAGGATGGTAGCAACCAATAAGCACTCCTCTGGGTAAAACGATTAATCTTCGGAGCAAAATCCTCACAGGACGTATTCTACGAGACAATGTATCGAATCTTTCTAGACATCCCAAACTGCTTGAATCAGCCGGATGACATCTTACTAGGGGGACGCACTCTGGAGGAGCACAACAGAACACTCAGAGCTGTTCTTCAGTGCGCAGAAGATGTGTTACCGTCAACTTGGATAAATGCCAATTCGGATTAAACAAACTCGAATTCTACGGGTACCGGTTCACGAAGGAAGGACTGAAACCAGAACCAGACAAGGTACGCACAGTAAAGGAAAGTAATCCACCAGCATCTTAGACAGTGGTGAGAAGCTTCCTGGGAATGACAGGCTATCTTTCAACATCCATACACAGATATTCCGCAATCACGGGGCCCTTGAGAAATCTGACTCGAAAAGAAACTCGATTCAAGTGGGAACGGGTTGAACTCAAGGATAGCATCACCAACGAGAATACCATAATATACTTCAACCCAGCCAAACCCATAGTGGTTCGAGCAGAAGCCAGCTTTCACGAAGGATTGTCGGCAGGATTGTTTCAACCAACTGATCAAGGTCTCCAACCTGTACGCTTCATCAGTCGACCAATGACTGATACAGAGAAGCGGTACAGCCAACCAGAGAAGGATTCTTCGGCCATCAGATGGGCCAAAACCAGACTTAGCATGTATCTGTTGGGGGCACCAAGGCCATCATCACAGCCCACAAACCTCTTATACCTCTATTCAATAAAGCAACTGCGTGTTTACCACCCAGGATTGAGAAGTGGGTAATGGATATGCAGGACATGGAATTTGAGCTATTCTACGATAACTGGTAACAACAACACTGAGCGGACAGTGAAGCACATCATAGCTGCTGAACACGCTATTGTTCTTGACCGTATCAATCAAGAGACCCAGAAAGACAGTCAACTGGGTATACCATAAGAGAGACGCAGATATCACACCTTTCTACGGAATAAAACAGGAACTGAGTCAAATAGAAGGCTTGATCTTCAGACTGGGCCGTATCGTACATGATAGAAGAGATTCTGAGTCAGTGCTATCAGTGCCAAGTAACGACAAAAGAACACCGACAAGAACCAGTGAAGATGACAACTATACCAGAGAAACCCTGGGACACTGTGGCAACCGATTTTGGAGGTACATACCCGGATGGTCATTACAATCTGGTGGTCATCGACAAAAAGACTCGGTATCCAGCTGTTGAATAGATTCGTTTCACATATTTCAAACCGGTGTCAGAGAAACTGAGGACGATCTTCACTACCAACGGCATTCCTAGACGTATAGAAAGCGATAATGGACCGCCCTTTAACTGAAAAGAATTCATCGACTTTGCGGAAGAAGAAGGTTTTTAGCACCATCGCATCACACCCAACTCGAGAGCCAACGGTGAAGCCGAGAACTTTATGAAACTAATGAACAAAACCGAACAAATCGCTCATCTCCAAGGTAAAAACACCAACATGGCAATACAGGAGATGTTAACAGGATATCGCTCGACGCCAAACCCAGCAATTGGTGCTACACCATACGAAGCACTTATGCACCGGTTAGTGAGAACCAAACTGGACTATAAACCAAAATGTGACACGCAGGTAGACATGGACCGCAAAAATAACGAGCGCGACAAAGTACAAATACCGTGTAAAGTGTTACACAGAAAACCAGAACACGAAAGAGCATAACTTTGTGATCGGAGACTACGTCTCACTGAAACAGACGAAGAAGAACAAATCAACAGCCTATGAACCAGCATTCTACATTATCCACCGTATCACAGGATCAACAATTGTGGCGACCGAAATTTAGTACAAAACCAAAAACTTGATACGTATAACTATGCGAATATAAATAACCCAAAGTCTAAAGAAACAGTTCTTATTATGAAAGAAGATTTGGAACTGTAGAATCCCTGGAGGACCTTACATTCTGAAGAAAGACGTTTCACATGTCGGCAGAACAACCTTGTGGAGCAAGCTAAGCTAGATTTTTTCTTGGTGTCACCTGATATATTAACATTTACGAATAACATAGATATTGTGTAAATTACAGATCTGATCATTCTCCAGTAATCCTACAAATTGTATTTGAAAAGATGTCTAGGTGGCGTGGAAATTGGAAGCTTAATAGCTCTCTCCTCAAAGATAAGCAGTATGTAGATGGGGCCAAAACAGTCATAATGAACATAATGCAGGACTATGTAAATCCGGTATATAATCTAGAAAATGCTGAAAATATAAGAATAAGTGACGTTCATTTCCAGATAAATGATCAGTTTTTCTTTGAAACCCTCCTATTGAACATCAGAGGAGCGACTATCTCTTATCCATCTGCCAAAAATAAGGAAAACAGAAGACAACAAGAAAATTTAGAACTTGAGATTGAAAATCTGGAAAAATTACTATGTGGATCCAATGACGAAAATAAAATAGTAGCTTTGAAGGAAAAACAAAAGAAATTGGAAGAGTGCAGTGAGGTAAAAATCGAAGATAGCATCGTGTGCAATGGATACAGGAGGGAGAGAAACCCACAAAATATTTTCTTGGGCTCGAAAAACGAAATTTTGTAAATAAAGCAATGTTGAAACTGACAAAGGAGAAATTATTTCAGAACCCAGGGCTATTTTAGAGAAAACAGTTACTTTCTACCAAAATTGATATGCAAAGAAGAAGACGGTGGACAATGACTTATAAAATACCACTGAAGATAAGATATATAAACAGTGCAACAAAAGTAATCTTCCAAGATATTTTCCAGATCCTGATGAATTTTTGCACACACTAGCCCAGTAACCAGCCCCACACGGTATATCAAGGATTAATACGTAGGTGTAGTTGTACGCAAATGAGCATGCGCAAACTGGGAATCGGTCCAATTTTGAAAAGTTCATGAACAGATTAATCCAGACTTTTCAATGTCAAATCGTTATTTCATCACAGAATTCGATCAACCAGTCATGAAATATTCGTGTGGTTGGGCATCCAGGACATGTCAACCACCACAAGAAATTCATGCGGTTTCACTTAACGGGTTTTACGTAATTTGATGGCCGAGATGGTCAATGAAAACGGTCTCATACCTGAATATCCCATATTTCTGCTCACAAGTCTTGGGCATTCAGTTGAAGTTCTGTGGTAAACCATGCCTCGTTTATCCAATATGGATAGGGCTGTTGCAATTGGTCTGTTGGAGGCTAACACCCCTGTAAAACAGGTTGCTCGTCGAATGGGGGTAACACCTAAAGCAATTCGCAAACTGCAAGGAAAGTTTCGTGCTACAGGGGATGTGAAGGATCTACCAAAAAGTGGTAGGCCCAGGACGACCACACGACGACAAGACCGTCGAATCGTTAACGTCACACTGAGGAACAGAACGTTATCAGGTATGAGGGCCTCGGTGTGCCACAAAAAAATCGAATACCATTTTCTGATGTAGCGCAGATCCAACTCGTTCCGTTAAACACGACTCACTCACTCCTCAATTCACTTAACTCCCATTCTGAATTTCAGCACGAGAGGTCCGAGATCAAATAAGAGCAGATGCTGGTGCCGGCGCTAGGAGAGTGAGTGCTCAAACAGTTAGGAGACGCCTAAAAGCCGTCGGATTGCGTGCTAGGCGTATGGTGAAGAAGGCTTCTCTGCTCCGCCGTCATAAGATAGCGCGTCTGCAGTGGGCAAGAAATCATGTTCGGTGGACCAGACGACAGTGGGGCAATGTTCTCTTCAGTGACGAAACGCGTGTCTGTCTCCGTCACGTTGACGGTAGGAGGCGTGTGTGGCGTCGTCAGGGAGGTTTGGGCTTGCCAAAAGTCAACACGCAGAGTCCAATACTTCCTCTCGTCCCAAGGAATATCAAACAATTGATAAAGAGTTCAAAGGGATGTGAAGATATCTATTTAGTTTTACTACATTTAAATAATGAAAAGACGAAGGCAGTGCATAAATGAGAAACTATTAGAATGTATGCATGATGAAGATTGGTGGTTAGCTGTATGCCAAATACCATTCTCTTGTACTTTGGATACGAAATTAAGATGGTTCCAGTTTCAACTTACCCATAGAATTATTACTTCAAATGTTTATTTTTTACAGAAAATATGTTATGTTGAACCCAGTCTCTGTACTTTGTGTAATCTAGAAGCAGAAACTATACAACATCTGTTCTGGTACTGCCCAAGATCATTGCTTATTTTGGACCGAATTAGAAAAATGGATGTATCATATGTTACGTCATAAACGATAATGGAAAAAACGCAACAGAAAACTTTTGTGAAGTCAAGGGTTAACGATCAAATATTTATTTACAATACTAAAATAATATACAAATGAAGTAAGGTTAATGCAACAGATAAATGAGAAATATAATCTTACTGTTCAATGCTATAACAGTGTATATTTCACAGTCCGTACTGACGTGCAAATCTCTATACAGTCCGTGCCGCACAAATCGCTATTCTGTATTTTGATAGTCCAACACCGCTCAGCTGTTGTCCAGTTTCCGTCAGTTCAATCACGTAGATAATATAGCGCCAAGAGTCAATTCACAGGAATATACAATCCAGCAGTCCGTAATTTCAGACAAAGGTAAGACAGTATAATGCACCCACAGAAAAGCCGTTTGAATTCCCTCTAGAATGACTAACATTGACGTATGATCTGACCCAGATACAATCCACAACAGCTTCGAGAAAATTCCGGATGGATGACTCACATAATACAGTGTAAACAAGCTTACGTAACTCTATTATTCGAGAGATATCCACAGTGTAACAATAACACCATGACACATAAGACTAAGATAACAATACTGTTTAACAGAGATCTTGTACTCTTTGGAAATCTCGAAAATAAGAAAAGCCCTCAGAATTTTATAATACTTGCAACACAATTTATTTACAAAATGAAGATGAGACAGGAGGCACCAGTCTGTTTGGTATTTAAACATCTACTCAAGATATACTATGAGGCAGAGAAGTTGCCCGATAAATTGAACTGTAACGATATGAATTTCAAAAGATGAACTCCGTATATTCAGCTTGTAGACTACACTCTCAGAAATGCACAGGGACAACTCAAATTCAGGGATTTTACCTGAAATCCAGGGATAATTTCTTGAATTTCAGATAAAGTATTCCTGAAAGAGAGGATTTTCCCTGAAATTCAGGCAAATTTACCACCCTGGTTAGTAGGTTCCCGACCCTATTCAGGTACGTAAAATCTCTTAAAATTCAGGTAATTTAGCTTCAATTCATGAATGATATACCTGGATTTCAGGAAACTATCCCTGGATTTCAGGTAAATCCCTGAAATTGAGTTGTCATTGTGCAGCCTGATCTATTCAGGATTATTCCCTGAATATTTCTGAGATTGTAATGTTTGCAATTTATGGTAAAAAACAGCAGCTTGATCAGAATATTTGTAGTTTGAATATCTGTATGTATTAGAACTGTTCTTGGAGCTGGCAACAATGCTTAGCAACAATGTTTTGTATCACATATCTTTCTCTTGTGTCAAACAACCCCCCCCCCCCCAAAAAAAACCCCAAACAATTGGAGCTAGACGAGTTACCCACCGTCGAGAAATAAGTCGCGATTCTAGTCACTTTAAAACTTGTGAACGCCGTTGTGCAAAATCTTGAAGAGCAATCTTTCACTTCTCTAACAGAACCAGACTTAGAGACAACTGGTGGAATAAAATCCTTCAAAATTCTCTACCAGAGGAGAATCAAGTCGAAACATGTGACGCGACAACGGATGATCACGCGTCGCGACAACAGGCCAGAGAAATGCCTCGACCAGGGCAAACCGCTCTGATCCAACGGCCACAAAGAAGCCGACGTAGGCCAGGCAACCTGAGTGATTATGTGAATTGAACTGGGAATTGAATTGAACTGTGCGCGAACTGAATTGAACTGGGTGCGAACTGAAGTGATTTGAACTGTGCATGAAGAAGAACTGTGCGTGAAGTGAATCGAATTATGCGCGAATTATGTGAACTTTCCAAATTGGTGCGAAAGTAAATTGGACACATGGATTGTTTGTATGGAACAATGCGATTTATTGCGCACAATTTAGTAACATATAGACTGTTTGAATTTTTAAGATCAGGAAAATGAACTGTCAGAAAACAGTATTGAACTGGTACTTCAGGTGAATTATTGCTCTGTTCGCAACCCGTGAGTTAAGTTGAGTTCATTCGCAAAGTTATAGTTCTATTATAGTTGGCTTGCTTGTTCTGATTGTTTTATGATTTATTCATGTTATTCATTTATTCCCTATCCCGTCGGGAGGCTGGACCTCACCAAAAGCAAGGTCGTTGAAACAATCCGCCATATGGACAGAAATACTCTTCCCCAAGCAAAACAAGTACTGAGAAACCTCAATTCGCAAGAAGTTCTTGCAAATCTCCAGAGTAAATTCGTCATTGTCCCAGCAGACAAAGCTCCAAATAATATAATATTCATATGTAAATATTACTATTACCAGGTGCTGGTTAAAGAATTGGGTGTAGACCTATCATCATCAAATACGTCTACTTACTCCCAAACTTCATTTACTCTGGAAGATTTATTTAACAATCACAAAACGTTTCTCGGGGAAAGAGGTATTTGTCTTCCAACCAATCATAACGACATACCAAAGTATACTGGACTCCCAAAATGCATAAATCACCATACAAAGCTAGATTCATAGCTGGTTCTAGAAGCTGCACCACCTAGCTTCTTTCAACCCTATTGACGAGGGCCCTTCAGGAGGTAAAAGCATTTTGGGAAAGGTATTGCGCCACTATTTCTAAAAGCTCTGGCGTTGAATGTATGTGGATATTAAAAAACTCAAAATGTCTCACGGAGGAACTTGATGCTAAAGGTTACATACCGTACAGACATGTATCCACATGGGATTTCTCGACTCTCTATACTACAATCCCTCATCAGGACCTTATTGACCGTCTAAGTTCATTATTAGTATCTGTGTTCAAGAAAACTGATCGTAGATATACAAGGACGGATCTACGGGGAGGGGGGGTGAGGGGGGTCCGGACCCCCCCGCCCATGAAACCTCAATTGTTTTTTGTGGGATTCCACGTAGAAATAATGTATTGAAATGATATGTAAATTAAATGAATGCGGATTATGTAATTGAAGTATCTATATGTGTATTAAACAGATCATCATCTATTCATGTAGTTTGTGAGTGTACTATTTAAGTTGGAGTTTCACTATGTATCTAACATCAGATATTATCGCCGGGAGCACGTGGTGTGTTATAGGCCTGTTTTGTTTGTGTTAAACCAGGAAGTCAAATGGTGTCCGGCATATTCTTCAATATCGATGCGTGTTTATGCGAAACAAATGTGAAAATAGAACAATAAATCTACCTACATTGTGTTCAGATTTATTTCCCGGAAAACGCGTAAAACGCTTCTCCCGCAACCTGGAACCCCGGAGCTTTCGGGGCGTAGGCGCCCCTGGACCCTCGCCATTCAGGATGTGAGGATCGCTTATTTTATCTTTGTGTAAATGAATCGCTATCATATTGGTTCTAATGTTCCATGATGTAAAAGTCATCGTTTTTTTATCTGTTAAATATAACTAGAAAGTCAAATGGATTCAGGCATGAAGTATGATTTTTTCAATATCGATGCGTGCTTATAAATGAGAAACAAACGTGAAAATAGAACCATAAATCTGCATACATTATGTTCGAATTTATTTCCTGGAAAATGCTTAGAACGCATCTCCGGAGACCAATAGGAATTCGGAGCTTCCGGGCCTTAGGCGGCCCCTGGAACCTCGCCTGTTGGGCTATGAGGATTTCCTTGTTTTATCTTTTTGTGAATGAACCGTATCGGTAGGCATCTTGGTTTCCCTTCCATGAACTAAATGCCATCGTTTTTTTATGTTTTAAATATAACTAGAAAGCCAAATGGATGCAGGCATGAGGTGCGATTTTTTCAATATCGATGCGTGCTCATTATTGCGGGAAAATCGTGAAAATAGAACCATAAATCTGCATACATTATGATAAGTTTTATTTCCGGGAAAACGCTCAGAACGCATCTCCGGCGATCTAGGACCCCGGAGCTTCCGGGGAATAGGCGGCCCCTGGACCCTCGCCTCTTGGGCTGTGATAATCGACCCCCCCCTATGAATTTTGGCTGGATCCGCCCTTGATATATTAATGTCGGAAGCCATAAAGCATTCTTTAGCTCTACTACATACAAGAGATATCATTCATGGGATGTTTCTTTGTTTATAGAGTTGCTTGAATTTTTCATTAAAAATATCTATGTGAAATTTGGCAACACAATATATCAACAGTATATAGGTATTCCAATGGGTACTAATTGCGCACCCCTGTTGGCTGATCTGTATCTGTTCTCTTATGAATATGACTATATGCAGGCGATTTCAAAAACCGATCCACCGTTAATTGTGACGACTTCAATCAACGTCACAAAACATTGTTGCAGAAACTTATAAAACAGGGCTATTCCTCCAAGCGCCTCCACTCAATGTTTTTCAAATTTGGCGATACATATCGCATGCTGATAGCAAAATACGAACGTAGCGTGCAAGATCTATGGCGTTACGTTTCGTAACTTGTGTCTAATTCTGCTTAACCCGGGGCTAGGGGCCGTATGAACCCATGCACTTCAAGATCCTTATGGTGCTCATATGAACAGTCACAATCAAAGCATGACTGAGATACACCATTCTCTAGATAACGACTTAAGAACGATTATTATGAATTAAGAATACTGATCAGCGATACGGATTTTATATTTTGGAACATCATGATGTCTTGTCGGCATCATTGAAAACTGTTGACCGTTTCTTTCTTGCAGGAAACTAGCCTATGTTTAGGGAGCCCGGATGTAGAGAGATTGGGAGTCGGACGTGTTTTCACTTCGCTCCGAGAAATTTGTCTATTTCTGCGGATTTCAGCTGATCTTAGCTCTGATTTTTGTGTAATATATTTTGTGAATACTTTTGGCAAATACCTGTGGTGAAAGTTTAGAATTATTTCTCAGTTTTTTGCTGTTCAGGGCGTTTTTCTGACTTAGTCAGTTTGGCCTGGTTTGACAAGGCAGAGATCTGCCATTACTACCGTCTCGGTCTTTGTGACCGAGAGGGTCGGTGGGTTTTTTTCTGTCTCCCTCTTCTCTGTTTGTTCGCTGTCTGTAAATATTTCGTATTTTGTTGGTGTATATATATTTCCTTGTTGGCTTGATCAAGTTTGTGGCTGGTTCTTTTTTCGTTCAGTTTGGCTTAGGTCGATTTGCACATATCTGCGTATATTGAGCTAGGCTAAATACATGTACATATTGAAAGTGTATACTGAAGGCTAGCCCTCAGAGTACAAGTTCGAGCGAGTCTTTTGTTCTCTGTTCTTTTGTTCCTCGGCATCACCCAGCAACGGCCAGGTTTAGAACTGGGCTATTGTTCGACCGAGACCCGAGGTTCAGAGAGAGTGTATTGTTGTACTGCTTATATAGTTTTCACCTTCACCTTTAGAGTGAGGCTCCCTCGAGGGGGTAGGCAATGTTTACTCTGTGGGGAGGCACACTGTTGGGGTTTGTGCGTGTTACTATTTGTAGTTTGTAGTTGTATTGAGATTCCCTAGTGGGACTTTTTTTCACTATGGCCTTTAGAAAGTTTGATAGGTCACTGAGCCTACAACTTCAAGGTCTAGAGAAAGCTAATGCGATTGATATATATCGCGCATTAAAAGACACTGTTGGATCAGGACCGAAAGTCCTTAAAGGTCTAGTACAGGTATCAAATACCCTGTGGAACGTCACACTGGCAAATGAAATTACCAAAACTCGCCTAGTGCTGGAAGGTATTAGCGTTAGAGATCAACGTGGCCATTTTGAGGAAATAGATCCAGGAAAATTGCTAGTAAAAGGACATGCGATTTCCCAGATTCTGCGATCAGAAGTGCTTTTGAGCTTTACGGAGATGTTCTTTCTGTACAAAAGGAGTTCTATTCCTTTGATAGAGAGTTTGAGACAGGAGTTCGAAGAATTTGGATGACGAAATTCAAACGTACTCTTCCTTCTTCTATTTTAATTGGAGGTATGAGACTTCCTGTATGGTATAACGGTCAAGTGAAAACCTGTTATACTTGTGGATCAGAAGATCACATGAACTCGAGATGTCCTTTGAAAAATAAATGCCTGATCTGTCATCAGGAAGGACACTTTAAAAAAACTTGTCCAAAAGCCAAACAGGTTTCTGGAGATACCGTAGCTAACGGCGAAATGGGTGGTTCCTCTGGTCCTCGCTCTGTTCCGCCAGCAGAAGTCCGAGGAGGACTTGGCGCCGAGACTCTTCAACGGAAAAAACAACACGCTATGGACCTATGGAAGGCTGTAGGCCCTGATGGCAAACCTATCAAACGTCATCAGGAGATAGTTGCCGCTGGGAGCAATGAGAAAACCTCAAACCACTACGAGCCTCTCGGTGACGAGATGGAGGTAGGTTGTGATTCGGAAGATGAAGATGACAGCGATGGTGTAGAGGCCGAGCCAGGTGATCAGAAGTTAGGTGATCAGAAGTCTGATTCTGATTAGACTGAAGAAAAAGAACACATTGACTCCAGACAACTTACCGGATACTGGCGGTGTGTCGGCTCCGGATACACCTGTGGAGTCTGTGAATTCCTCCGTTAATCCTATTCACTCGGGTGTAGACGAAAACTTTACACCGAATGAGGAAGTCATGAATGAATTCACAGAAGAAGAAAGTAATCAGCAATCTTGTAGTAATGAAACTACCTCGAATCAGGAAAAGGAGAAAGAGAATTCCCTAGATAGCGAAACAGCCAAAGAGCCTAAAATAGTCGATACTACCTCCACTCCTACCAACGAGTCATCCATGCTTTCAGATGAGGAGTATCATGAGTGTAATGATCGTGCGTTAAAAGGAGAGACTTCCTTGAACCAAAGGTCGAAGGACTTGTTGGGCCAAGAGAGAGAGAAAGAAGTTTATAAGAAAGAAAATAAAAAAGACAAGAGAGAACAAATGAAAAATAAAAAGAAAGTTAAAAACAAATTACCCAAAATAAAACGTACATAATGGCTAAGCTAACCTTATATATCTTGGCTTGGGCAGTTTTGTGTTTTATTTTTGTATACAGACTAAAGATGGCTCAGCCACCAACTATCGTTCAGTGGAATTGCAGAGGAGTTTGGCCAAATTTAAATGAACTCCAATTATTAACTCAAGATTATGAACCATCAGCTTTTTGTCTCAACGAGACCTTTCTGAAGAAAGCAGATAAAGCTAAATTTAAATTTCGCCAATACACACCTTATCATTCCTACGCTTTAGACGAAAATGGAAAAGCTACAGGCGGTTCTTCAATATTGGTTAAAATGGGTGTTTTACACAGTCCTGTTGATTTAGTGACAGATTTACAAGCTGTAGCAGTTCGTATTACCTAGAATTCTGTTTTCACATTATGCACGGTGTACATACCTTCTTCTGGTAGTCTCCGGCTCAATGAACTTCAAGATCTTTACGATCAGCTCCCGAAACCTTGTTTAATGATGGGTGACTTTAACGGTCGTAATATCCTCTGGGATAATGAAGACAATTGTAAAGGTAAAATTCTCGAAAATTTTATATCAAATAATTCTTTGTCTATTTTTAATGATGGTTCTTATACACATTTGTCCTCGGCCTATGGAACCTATTCAGCATTGGATATCTCACTTTGCGACCTCCCTATTCTTGAAGAATTTTCTTGGTCTGTTCATGATGACCTTTGTGGAAGTCATCACTTTCCCACTGTCCTAAAAGCTGTTCATTCAGCTGACGACCCTCATTTCACAAGGTTTAATTTCAAGAAAGCAAACTGGCCCGAGTTTGAAAAGCTTTGTTCACAAAAACTACAATCAGTCTCCTTCACTGATGCTTCAGATC
>JAVTVY010037752.1:0-16487 GCA_036873755.1 Hanleya hanleyi
ATCGGACCAAAAAAGGTATCTTGCACTACTAGGCCCCATGTGGGACCTGTGTATCAAATTTCAGAAAGATCCATGAAATATTCCTGAGAATTCACGATAACAATGTTTCAAGGGGAAATTCAAGATGGCCACCTGGCAGCCATATTGGATTTTCGAATCGGAACAAAAAAGTTATCTTGCACAACTGGGCCACGAGGGGAATCTGTGTACCAAATTTGGGTAAGATCCATGCAGTACTTCTCGAGAAATCGCGATAACAAAGTTTCATTGGGAAATCCAAGATGGGCGCCTGGTGGCCATATTGGATTTTCGAATCGGACCAGAAAAGGTATCTTCGACAGCTAGGCGACAAGGGGAACCTGTGTACCAAATTTGATAAAGATCCATGTAGTAGCTCCTGAGAAATCGCAATAACAAAGTTTCATGGGGAAATCCAAGATGGCCGCCTGATGGACATATCGGATTTTGGAATCGGACCAGAAAAGGTATGTTGCACAACTGGACCACAAGGGCAACCTGTCTACCAAATTTGAGAAAGATCCAGCCAGTACTTCCTGAGAAATCACGATAAAGTTTCATGGGGAAATCTAAGATGGCCGACTGGTGGCCATATTGGATTTTCAATTTGAACCGAAAAAAGGTATCTTGCACAACTAGATCAGAAGGTGAACCTGTGTACCAAATTTTAGAAAGATCCATGCAGTACTTCCGGAGAAAGAGAAATGACGATAACAAAGTTTCATGGGGAAATCCAAGATGGCTGCCTGGTGGCCATATTGGATTTTCGAATCGGACCAGAAAAGGTATCTTGCACAACTAGACCCCAAGGCGAACCTGTGTACCAAATTTGAGAAAGATCCATGAAGTAGTTTCTGAGAAATCACAATAACAAGGTTTCATGGGGAAATCCAAGGTGGCCGCCTTGTGGCCATATTGGATTTTCGATTCGGACAGAAAATGGTGTCCTGCACAACTAGACCCCAAGGGGAACCTGTGTATCAAAGTTGAGAAAGATCAATGCAGTAGTTCCTGAGAAATCGTGATAAAGTTTCATGGGTGGAAATACAAGATAGCCGCCTGGTGGCCATATTGGATTTTCGAATCAGACCAGAAAAGGTATCTTGCACAACTAGACCCCAAGGCAAACCTGTGTACCAAATTTGAGAAAGATCCAAGCAGTAGTTCCTGGGAAATCGCGAAAACAAAGTTTCATGGAGAAATCCAAGATGGCTGCCTGGTGGCCATATTGGATTTTCAAATCGGACCAGAAAAGGTATCTGGCACAACTAGACCCCAAGGGGAACCTGTGTACCAAATTTGAGAAAGATCCATGCAGTAGTTCCTGAGAAATCGCGATAACAAGGTTTCATTGGGAAATCCAAGATGGTTGCCTGGTGGCCATATTGGATTTTCGAATCAGACCAGAAAAGGTATCTTGCTCAACTAGACCCCATGTGGGACCTGTGTACCAAATTTGAGAAAGATCCAAGCAGTAGTTCCTGAGAAAACGCGATAACAAGGTTTCCTGGGGAAATCCAAGATGGGCGCCTGGTGGCCATATTGGATTTTCGAATCGGACCAGAAAAGGTATGTGGTGATGGTGGGCTAAAAATACAGATTTCCATATCTGAGGAAATAATTGCTGGTCTCCTCGAATAATGAACTGCGAACTGCGAACCACGGTCTAACTTTATGAACGTAAGAGGATTTAGAGACGATGTTCAACAATTTTCACCATGGTTGATCGACAGTTTGATATATGACCATTTTGTCCAGATCTTGTCCTGCGTTGTCATATATCAAAAGAAGAGTCTCATCATTGTTAGTTTTCTTCAGGAATTTGCAAGATATAAATGCTCCATGAAATAAAGGTGTTTCATTGAAATACTCCATTCGATGTGATGATTTGGGATGTTTTTGCCTTGCAATGAGAGGTTGTGGGGCACCATCATTTTTTACACGAAAGGAGGCTCTGTGGGGAGTGACATGGTTCTTGTTCCATGCGACCTAACAGAGATGACGTCATTGGTAGCGACAGTCTTCGCCATAATGCTAACGTTACTTTCACAGAACTCTTCAGGTCAATCACCCTTAATTCGGACATAATATTACCTGAACTATCTAAGCCATCTAATGGTGGGGTCCTTTGTTTCAATACAATATACCAATAGCAGATAGGTATTCCAATGGGTACCGATTGTGCACCCCTTTTGGCTGACTTATATCTGTTCTCTTATGAATACGACTATATGCAGACGCCTTCAAAACAGATTATTTCAAAGCCTGTTTCTTCTCATTCACCAAACGCTATTTTGACGACCTCCTTGCTGTGGATAATCGCTATATAAATGACACAGTGAAGGATATATATCCACCTTCACTGGATTTGAAGGAAACTACGGATGGCCCTAGCGGCACATCTTATATATATCCACAAGATCTATGGCGGTACGTTTCATATCTTGTGTCTAATTCCGCTTAACCTAGGGCTAGGGGCTGTATGAACCTACGTATATCAAGATCCTCAAAGTGTTTATATGAACAGTCACAATAAAAGCATGACCGACATATACATCATAGTCTAGATAATATCATGGATTAAGAATACTAATCAGCGATACGGATTTGATATTTTTGGAACATCATGTTGTCTTGCTGGCATCATTGAAAACTGTTGACCGCTTCTGTCTTGCAGGAAATTAGACTAGTTTTAAGTATACTATGATTTATCCTTTTAATTATGTGCTAATGTTTTTATATGAATTAGGTCTTTGGATTATGGACGCGGTAATTATTCTTTATTGGACGATGGCTGAATATTGAATGACAGATTAGACGCTTGTATCCTACAGTTAGCGAGAAATAAAGATGCTCTATCTCTGATATAAAATGGATTACAGGTATTCCAATAAAATGTCAATTCACAGAGATATTATCAAGGAGGAAAGGTAGACCAGAAAACATGTTAATGCGAGTTCTCCATCAAAGACAATGGGCCAGGGTCATGAGGATAACGTTTACCTCCATAGAGGGGAGGGTGAGATTTGGTTTACTGTCACACTCAGGGTTATTTCACTCCTATGGTAAAAGCCAGTTTGGTTGTTGGAGGACGCAAGAGTACCCGGAGAGAAACACTGCCTATTGGCAAGTAACTGGAAAACTTTCACACATGCACCTGCATGGCTTGAACATGTGCCGTTTCAGCAGTGTGAAGCTAGTGGTCACCATGTGCCTGATAGAAGAAACAGTTTCCATCAGTTAATGGACAGCGAGGCCTAATATAGGGAGTGAATAACCACCGATAAGAATGGGCTATTGATGAACCAATTATAATCTTTCCACTTTAGCTCTAAAGGTGAAATGCATAGGTTGTCATATTTTTATTTTTTAGTTAATATTTTGTCTCCAAACAGCTTTAGCAAAGAGCTCCAAATTGGGTATCTCAAGCTCAGCTGATTTCAAAAATGAAATCCACACTGCTTATCTGCCCTTGTTGGACACCAGTTTGTGGTGTCACACCACACCGCCTGACCGGAGATCAATACTTGTGATGATCAGTCTTCCGGCGGCTGGTTTGATTGGACATCACAATCACGGAACGATAAACCATGACAGTTTGAAAATCTGAATTCAGCTGCAAAAAATTGGGGGTACTAACTTATTGGGTGATTCTTGTAGACAAGAAAATTGAAATTAAACCAAGCGAAGTAGATAGACTAATATTACTATCATTATTCAACTTATATAAAATACAAGGAGAATCTAATACCCTTTGCATTTCAGATTTAATATACGATAAACAACAAAACAGCTGTGTTTACTGATGTATCAATGCACTTTTATGAATGTCCTCTGATATGAACATTTCTATATATACAAGTATATAAAGCGTATACTCCATGTTCAAATGATTTATGCCATTTATATGAGAATGTTCAACAAAAGACAAACGTTTAACAGCAATATATATGCTAGTTGAAGGCACTACTGCAGGCAGAACGATATGAGAATATTAAAACAGAATCAGGTAGTATTGCACTAGGTACTAATTAATCAAATAATTAATTAATTACATTTAAAGAGAACTGGTAAAATAATGATAATGATCATGTATATAGCAATGGGAATTTATTCGTATGTGATAACTGCGGTGAAAATGTAAAAAAACCCCAAAGATAGTCCCAGTAAAAATGTATAGATAAAACGGTCATATCATATTTTCTAGAATAATAAGCTTATCTGATAAATCAAAAGTTAACCAGGCACTCTTAAGGGGAGGCTACTCTTCCATATATCTAGGGAAATACAAAATCTCATTCCATCGTTTTTTTCCCCAGCTAATATGTCTTATATACATAACATCAACATACCGGTGTCGTAAGGTCTCTAAAAATTCAATCACTTCGAGATGACCTTGACCCTCACTCAGTTCAAGAAATCGAGCAACCATATTGTGAGAATTGAACAATTAGAGCTGAATAACGGCAGAATATTATGACCCAGTCATATCCTGCCACTGGGTCAACCAGCCCTTGATCTATTTCTTTCTGCTGAGCACCTGTTGTTAAGCGATCAAAATTATCAGAGTCAACCTTAATACAGACATCAACAAATGGCAAGTTTCTAATCCAATACCGGGTAAATTTGTCATCACTGGGAATAGTTTTGAAGTCCTCTTCAGTATGTAAATGAGATGACATTCCACTCTTTTGTTATTATGAATTGGCATACATTCTACACTGCTCCACAGCTGCTGCCTGCATTATCAATAATGTGTTTCATACTACCTAACCATGGCATTAGCGAAACCCATTTTCAGTGGAAACTACACTGGTCCACGCTCATGGCCTTGGCAACAGAACACCCATTTTCATTACAAATGTTCCAAATATTGGCCTTGACAAAACCTATATCCATTGAGTGGTGAACGCCACGTTCTTAGAACCAGCCAATGGATATTAAGTCCAGTTCACATCCATGGTCTTAGCAACACCCATTTTCATTGGCTCCTATGGCCTTAACAACACCTGTTTTCATTGGCTGCTGAAACACTGTTGACACCAAGACCTGGATTGTACATATCCCCCATAAAAATTTTAACTTCTTGTAACTGAATTAACTTCAGTCTATACCAGATCTGTACATACTTACATGTATACACACAAATAAACATCTCTATACAAAATGCCCATCACTCGCAACAAGTCCTATTGGTGAAGTCCACAATACTCGCTCAAAACACCTTCCAAACAGAATTCATTATCTACTTGTAAAGTATCATATCTATATTTGATTAAAAAAAAAACAACCCTAAAAGACTGTTAACAGAGTGTTTCTTCCAAAAATTCTGGCAAATGACACATCGTCTCCCCCTATTCGGACACAAAAATGTGCGATTTTTACGATTTCCTAATTTTCGAGTCTCAGTGACCTTGACCTTAATTTTGGTATGTGACACATTGTCTCCCCTAATGTATCTACTAATACAAACACTTTTGATTCTTTCCAGGTTTGAGGTAACAGTGACTTCTGACCTTGACCTCAGTTTAGTTACGTGACATATTTTCTCCTTAATGGATCAATCCACTCCCAAACAATTACAACTTTTCAATGAGAAAAAGCTTCAATTGTTTTTTCGAATGTTCAAGCTGCTTGACTATCGACATGTGGAATGGGGCTATCGACATCTCCGGGAACAGGCAGTTACGTCTACTGTACACGTATACCGGTGCAAATAGGCCCAGGCAAATCTCTGTTGAAATCTGATTCGACAGATGCTCAGTTCTATGCCTTTTCTCTGACTGGCCACTTTTGTCTGATAATAGGGTTTATATTGTTTTACCGTTCCTCCTATTAGATGGCAATGAAATATCGTGTAGAACAAACAATTTAGATATTTGGAAACTCCAACTGACCAAGAGTACAAATGAAAAAAATTATGACTCGTCTCCTCAACTCCTTGCATACTGGTACGTAATACTTGAATGGCCCCTGAACAGGCATATGTAACACATAATTGAGAAAAAGTGCTAAGGCACCACGGCAGCTGCATAAAGCAGGCATGGGAATTGTTACCGCTGAAAAAGTCAGAAATCTACTTCAAAAAGTCTGAAATTCTCCACCCCCTACCAGGAATATGGCATTTTGGGGCATTTCAAATAGAATTGACAACTTTTTATTTTTCAAAATTTTGATGAAAAAGTCTGCAATCAGCCTATTGAGGGGAAATTCCCATGCCTGATAAAGGAAAATCTTTGCAATTATTTCTGAAATGGCAGTGTTTTTTGAAAATCTGTTTGACGATATAATACAATCAGGGCAGCTTTACCATACTCTCATCACTGGACCACTTAATACTCACTGAAGTCATTTTGAAATTTGATGGAAATCTGTTTGGGACTTTCCCAGAATGATACATAATACTGGAAAATACTGCAAGATGAACCAACTGGTTGTTCAGTGAGCAAAACATTTACTATTTCATTATATTGTAATACAGAAACATATTACTGGCCCTGCAATCAGTTATGTCAACTGCAAACATTCATTCTAACTCGGGCTTCCGATACAATTAGTTCCTACAATGTACGCTTTACTGGAAATTTAACAATAAACTAATTAAAGTTACTGTTAACTGAAGGTTTGAAATTGGTGAACCCTTTTTTTTGCGAATCCCGCACGCAAAGGTGAATCGGGTTGGGCAGTAACTCAGAAAGAGTTCAGAGATTCTGAAATCATATTATTATTGCAGAGCATCTACGATGACTTGAGAGTATGATCTAAATGGAAGAGTTCAAAAACCGAAATGCGAAGGACCATAAAAGCGAGCTTAACTTGACTTTTGAGCACAATACATGTATGCGAGAGTAGTTCAAGGGCTGACCCGTTTCTGTTTTGCATATTTATATATATATACAAGAAGCCGCATGAACTGGGTAGCAATCGAATATAGGCCTTCATGGAGACAGTCTAGTTCATGGTCGTGAACTCGGCCTGATGAGTGTTGGGGGGTGGGGAGCCGCAGCTCGCCCGGGTGGAATATTACACATGCCACGTTTAACCATCTCCTCGTATGCTGCGACTTGTGCCACATTGGCCCTCATTTGTGCGTCAAAAATCTGCTGTGGTGACATATTGTACATTCCCTGTGGCACAATGGGCGGACTGAGGTACGGGGAGTGGGGGAAGGCCGGGTGCAACAGGTGACCCGATTCGGATATCAACGGGAATGTCTTGGCAGCCATCGCCAAGTCCGGACTCTGAAAGACAAAACAATGTGATTATGTCAGCGTCATATAACGTAGATTTGAAGAAATCAAATTGTTGCTAACTTTGTTGAAGGTATTAAATGTCAACATCAACATATACCATAGAACTAACTCAAAATATGCATCTACTGCCTATTATTTAGTACATTTGTTAATTAGTTTCAAAATTACCGGACTTTACATTTTCAAAATTTTGGATTGGTTGGTTGGTTGTTTGAAGTTTAACGTCGCACCTAATCTTATTGGTCACACGGCGACGATGACCCAAACAAACATACCCTAGCAAAACCCTAACCCTAACAAAAACCTAACCAAAACTACAAATAATTTTGGATGGGTATTTGGGAGTGTAATGGTGACATCATACAACAGTTATACAGGAGTAGATGGAATAAGAAGTATTTATATCTAAATAATAAACTAGAGATGGATGTGTCCACAGGAACACATATGCCCTGCCCTGTATGTGCACAGTATGACCTGGACAGTATTTTACAGTCATTTTGAAGTGGACTCTCCAATAATTTGACCTTCTTTGCAGTCAGACTGTCAACATTTCTGTTCTAGATAAATAGAGCATACCTCAAAATATGATCTTTTGTTTAATGTGACATTGACCTTTGACCTGTTGACCACAAAAGAAATATGCTTTTGCAGGACAGCATGGACAACAACTTTCAAGAAGATCAATGGAGCGTTACTCAAGGATGGTCATCGAGTTGACATTTGGACCTTTTCACTCACAAAATAATTTGACTTCCTTGCATGGCTAATACTTCTGTGAAATGTCAAAATTAATAGAGCATACGGTAATTCCCCTAATAATTCGATCACCGGAAGTGCCACAAAAATGGCATAAATCTGACAATATTCTCAATGGCACTAACTACAAAGTGTCACATTTTGTCATTATAGGACTTTTCTTCAATTTGAGTGAAAAATGAGAATGTTACATTTTCTCTGTGTTTAAATAACAGAGTTGAAAAGTGAACTTCCTGTGATTGAATTATTAGGGGAATTGCCGTACCACCGAATGTGATCTTTCATCCACTGTGACCTTGACATGTTGGCCCCAAAAGCAATAGGCTTCTTCAGGTCAACACAGACAACACAAAAGGGAGAGAGAGATAGATAGAGAGAGAGAGGCTTACATGTAAATTCAATGTCGCGTTCAGCAATATTTCAGCTATACAGCAACAACACAAAAGATCCGTGTAACGTAATTCTAGATATCATCCTGAAGTGTTAATGGAGCATTACAGTCACCATAGTGAAAATGGAGAAATTGGGTTAATTACTCACCGGTACTGCTGAATGAATTGTAGGAACTCTTTCTTCTGGTCTGGGCATCCTGCTGGTCATAGCTGCAGGCGAACCCTGTCTACTATTACTATGTGGAGATCGGCCACCAGTGACTGAAGGCGAACCCTGTCTACTCCTACTTGGAGGAGCTCTACTGACTATGGCTGTAGGTGAACCCTGCCTACTGGTCCCACGCAGGGCCCTGCTAGACATAGCTGCAGGCGAACCCTGTCTGCTGGTCCCAGGAAAAGTCCTGCTGGACACGACGGCAGGCAAACCCTGACTGCTGGCACCAAGAGGCGATCTCGGACGAATCCTCTCCGTGATCGGTCTATGCGCCGGTGGCGGAGAAGGCATGTTTTGAGCACCACTTTGCACATCCCTGGCTACGGCAGTTGGACGGTATGAACTTTCAGAGGCGGATGAGCTATAACCATACATATGTGGATGAGACGAGTCTCTGTTTGTCCTTGTCGAGTCGACCGATACACCGACTTCAGGTCTTTTTTTCTTCATGCTAAGGTCTGTAGGTTGTTCATCAGATGTACCCTGCCCCAATTCGTGTGACTTTTGATGAGGCTGTTTGCCTTTGTTCGCCGTGGCTGGCGATTCGGTACTTGCCTTTGCCGCGTAATCTCCAGCTAGGGTTCTCATCTGAGCTAAATAGAACTGTGGACCGCCCGTGTCCTGTAATCTCTGGCGTTTTGAGCTGGTGTGAAATGGTTGACTGGCTTCGCGTGATGTATAATGGTATGGCGAGATGTGGTGAATAGGAGACCCCAAGCCTGTGGGGTCCATGTATGGTGGGTAAGTCCGTTTGAGATGATTCGAATGGGCTGGCAGTGCTTGCCTCATCGGCGGAGGCTGATGAGCGGGATGAATTGGATGGAGGTGGCCGTTTCCCCCATGATGTGCAAGATGAGGTGGGGGGAGGTGGTTGTCTCCCCCTAGATGGGCGGGATGGGGTGGACGGAGGTGGTTGTCTCTCCCTTGATGGGCAGTCTTGATCTGATGAGTGTGTTGAATGACGGACGGCCTGTGGCTGCTGGACACAGCCGACCTTTGATGGGCAGGTTGAGGAGTGTGTGTGCGATTGTCTTCCGGATGATGAGTGGTCCATGGTTTGTGGTGTGCCTCCTCTCGACTGACCGGTGCCCTGTTGACGTGACTGATGGCAGCCTGCGCCGGCATCGTCGTCATGAAATGGGGTGGAACGTATGCCGGATGAGCCATATGATAGGGATGAACTTGAGGGGGTGACATTAATGCTGAACTTTTCTGATAAGGATGGTGCTGAATGTGATGGGGCTGCCCTGGACCACTGAGCAATTTCTGAGAAATGGGCGCGAGAATACTGACTCTAGCTTTATCATGTTCACGTACACTGGATACAGTTTTATCCGACGTCTCCTTCTCCGACCCATCCTCTCCCGTGACAATGTTGACTTTATGTCTGACGTTGTCTTCTGTCCTCTCTATCTCTCCGCAGTTGGTGGACTGCTCTGCTAGCACTGTTCTAGGGCCGTCTCCACCAAAGCCGGGAGAGGACGGTTTCACGGAAGAATCCTTCCGACACACTGACACAGGCTTCAATCCAGAAACAATCCGATCCAGCTGGGAAAAAAGAAAAAAAAAATCGGTAAATCCTCTAATAATTGAATCACCTCAATCATTCTAATAACTTTGATCACCGTAAAAATCAATAAAATAATGAAGAAATTATTTGCATTATTTGCATGATTTTGTCCCAGTCCCTGTTCTAATAAAAAAAATTGGTGTGAAATTTTATCCCCTGTGATTGAATTATTGGGGGGAATTATCCTAGTTCTGGTCTAGAATTATGAAAAAAAGGATGTTATTGAATTTGAATACAATATTCAATGTAGTGAATCAGTTGATAACCGAAATGAAATAGCAAGAAAATTGTCATTATAAGATGAGTTGGCTGAGGAAAAATCCTGAAATAGTATAGATTTATTTTACATATTGTAGATTCAGTTTGCTCTAAACTGTACATGATCATTCCAATTAACTCAGCCCAGAAGAAACTTTGCTAATTCCAATACAAAAGTGGCAGAAGTTATTCAAACTGTTGCACATGACACTTGCACATCAAGGGGGATAATTCTGAAATACACAAACACATCAAGGGGGATAACTCTGCTGAAGGTTGCAAATCTTACCTTCTCTCTTTGCAGAGAGTTTTGTTTGGGGCGTTTGTCATTCAATTTCTGTTCTTCCTCGTCAGCCAATGGTTCCGGCTTTATTTTCTGAGGAATAAGAAGATACAACTGTGTAACCCTATTATTTTTTTTTGGTTTGCAATTGTTGACAAAATAATTTTCTTTAATTTGATTTATTTCTTGGTATTTTACAGGATGATCAAGTCGGCTTGTAAAAGAGTGAGTGAGTGTCACAATATTACATATGAAATGAGGTGAACGGTAATACCTCTAATAATTCAATCACAGGAAGTGAGATTTTCTAATATAGAATCAGGGGTGATCAAATTTATTAGAACAGGAAGTTTACAAAATGGTGCAAAATCTTTTTATTTCTTTGTTACATGTACTTCAATGATTTTAGAGGACGATCAAATTTATTGCAACACCGATTGAAGTCTGATAATCATTAGAGGTATTACCGTAACTTCTGTAACAATAATTCGATCACCAGAACTGCAGCAAATATGACTTATATCTGGAAATATTCTTGATGGCACCAACCACAAGGTGTCACATTTTGTCATTATATGGCTTTTCTTCAATTTGAATGAAGAATGGGAATGTTACTTTTTCTCTGTATTCGAATAACCGAGTTGAAAAGTGAACTTCCTGCGATTGAATTATTAGGGGAATTACCGTACATATGAAATGAGACGTAGTAAGAAGTTAAATTTTATGTAACTTGAAACAACATTGAGACCTGTCCAAATGAATCGCCAAAATATGTCTGTGTAAATGAAACGGGAAAGAAAACTGAGACGAGAACGTGACATACTTTTTTCACATGTTTCTGGTTTTCTTGACCTTCCAAATCCTCAGACCTGTCAATCAAGTCAACGGAGTCGGCATCCTCCTCGCCTTTACAAGATGATTCTGACTTTCGATGATTCCTTTCGAGAGGCAGCTCGTCTTCTCCCCGTTGGAACCGCTCAAAAGGCAAGAGTAGCCTGAAAATAATTTGGTACCTTATAAGACATGGTAGAAAGACCTGGTGTGTTTTGACAGCATCCTAAAAGTTGGAAACTAAAGTCTGTCCACTTTAATTAGTCGTCTACTTAGGATCTTTTCAAGAATCAGTAGTTAACTCTGCATACATTTTCTTATTTGCAGCGTGTAGAACAAACTGAAATCTACAAAATGACTACCATTTCTCCGTGATATTGATAATATATCACGCTTGAAATAACTTTGTAATTCTCTCCATATAAAACTCCAGTACATTTGTTTCATGTACCAGGCCTCAATTACATAGAGAGACGTCATAATGTATTCATACCCACTGGCACAAAGGTCATTGATTCCGTTTTAAGTAATAACAGGCGGTCCGTTAGAGTGTCGCTTATATCCCATGCCCAGTGAAATTGCCGAATGATGAACCGGACACACCTCTATGACCGTACACGGTATTGTTGACCTTTGTGCTAGTAAACACGAATACATTATGACGTCTCCTTATGTAATTGAGGCCCGGTACATGAAACAACTGTACTGCAGTTTTATATGGAGAGAATTACAAAGTTATTTCAAGTGTGATATATTATCGATATCACGGAGAAATGGTAGTTATTTTGTAGAGTTCAATTTGTTCTACACGCTGCAAAAAAGAAAATTTATGCAAACTTATCTACTGATTTTTGACAAGCTTCAAAGTAGACGACTAATTAAAATGGACAGACTATAGTAAGCAAACAAATTTCTACTGTTGTCATATTTGAGAGAAGTAACTATTATTTGCACATCAAAATAGACCAAAATCATTAGGGGTTAATACTACTAGTTGCTTTATCAAACCTTAATTGACCCCCCCCCCCCCCCCCTTCATAATTTAACAATCTGTATTCGCATTATGAGGGCATTACCACCATTTTTGTTAGTATGTCGGCACTGAATGTTCTATGTGTCTGCACATCCAGATACATGTCAGACAGCTTCGTGTACTTAAGATTTAAGCGTGATTCCTGTCCAAATGAATGAAAAGCACTATGACCACTATATTTTATTTGTATATTTATAGCGATGATGGTGCGTCTTAATAATGTGACATACTCCACAACTTTACCTTTCATAGTGTCGTCTAGTACAGGTGGCAGCACTAGTACTTCCCTTATTACCGCCCAGCTGATCATACAGATGTTTCCACAGCCTCTTCTGGGTTATCTGTGGAAATAACAACATAAATGGTCATACAATTGGGCTGCGTTTCGGCACTTCCATCCGCAATGAAACAGTGAGAATATTGTATAGCAGTTCCATGTCAATACTGTTGTAGATGTATAACTAAGAAAAATGTTCGGCAAGAAAGACACATCCCTAAGTAATTGGGGAGATTTGAGACTAGACTCGAGGAGAGAAATTGGATATTGCATCACGAGACATTAATCTACATTTATACATAGGGCCCAATTTAAAATCTTACAAGGCGGAATCGTCGAGAATGGTCAGAAAAATGTTCATCTCTCTCCTCCGACAGACGTCTGAACAAATCTGTGGGGACGAATTCAGCTTATGATACTTGGTTGATGTTCCCCAAGAAATACTTCTTATGGTAATAAAGCATGAGTATTAAAAGTAAATCAAAATGTTTTGCAGAAACGAATAAGCCTTAGGTATCTTTTAAAAGCAAAAATATTGCCAGAATATGTCTGTTGACGATGTTCCCATCCCCAAATACAACTCGGTAGAGGAGGAACTTTACATAATATGAGGAGATAATAAATTTACATTTGTTGATAGTTTTGCTACCTGTCTCATTATTTCTACCTGTCTCTTGTAAAACGGACCTGTCCGTGACAGGTGAACATTTCGATCTCTGGATCCCCAGATTGACAATACATTCATCCGAGTTCGAACATTCTAGTTTGATTACTTCGATCCCACCAAACTGATGGACACATGTCAAGACAGTCTGGTAAATTGTCTTAAAATTCAATCACCCCCAATTTTGTCGGCAAAATTCGATCATTTAAATCCTTACAGTAATGAAGAAATAATGGATTATTGGATATATTTTTTTACAATTTTGTCAATCTCCAGTTCTTATAAATTTCATCCCCCCTGATTTCATGGTGGAATTATTTTTACTATTTTATCAACTTCCTGTCCTAATAAATCTGATCACCCCCTGATTTTATGGTGGAAATATTACTTCCGGTGATTGAATTATTAGAGGATATACAGTCAAATCTATCACATTCTTGCGAAGTAGAATCTGTCCCTGACTTCCTAGTGTAAATGGTGGGGGGTAAACTGTCACAAAACTGTGCACTAAATTGTGTCTCAGTGAAACCGTTGATTTTTAAATTTCTACCGTGTGAATTTCTTGACTATTATAAAATTTTCTGATGAAAGAATACAGATATACATACATACATGTACACGAACCGAAAAAATAAAAAAATAAAAATAAAAGCGGTATTAAAGCAGAAGATTACACATGTATATAACACGTAAAAATGATCAATGAAAACATACATTCACAGACATAAATGAAAAAAAAAATGAAAAAAAACCTCACAGGGGACGATGTTGCAGACAATGAGATGAGAGACCTATACATTACGATGAAGAAAAGGAACTAGAGAGAAAAAAAAAACTGAAGTAGATTTCACGCAGAACAAAAAATCCATCATCTTGTGGAACAAAGTACAAATGTACCAATGAGAGAGGAGACACAAGTGACGTTTGGAAAATGAGTAAGATCTAAGAGACCATGCAACTTGAAATCAATGATGATCGTTGGAACGGCCGTACTCACCATCTCAAAAATGGAGTCCAGCGACAGCAATTGAGAGAATCAAAAATATGTCGATAATTTATCTGTGTTGGATATATTGTAAAATTTTTAGATTTTGAGATGCCTTGGGCTCCAAATTACAAGGGAGGTAATTCATGTAACCCAATGTATACCAAGGGGGCTAACTCTTGTACATCTATATTGGCCCACAGGTACTGCAGCTGCATCTCATACCTGCGGCTGCATCTCGACACATGGACAACAAGAATTTCAGTAAAGACATCCGGGACTGAACAAGTTAGAATACATAGAACCAGATGATAAAATTCGACGTGGATCCGGTAGACTTTAGGTTTATAATATTGAATCTTACAAACTGAAAGGAGCTATAAAGTTCCACAATGTGCAAAATTGTGTAAGAAAGAATTCATAATTGTTACTCACCTGATCGTAGCCTCCTAATTTCTGGGCATAGGTGTAGAAGAAAAATATGTCAACTGTGAAAAGATAAAACAAAACACATAATTAGTGCTCAGTTGAGCAAGAATGAAAAACTGATCTTAGACACTAACTTCATAAATACACTTCAGTGAAGATAGGGGGTAGTTTTGCATGACCCATTTGATGCAACAAATTACCCCAGCTCTAACTATGTAAATAATGGGGCGTGTGCGTCCAAATCTCATTGGTCAATCATTTTCCTTTGTGGCACTTGACTAAAATTTAAAGTCCTTAAATAGCACGCCTTTGTGTTATGCTATATTTCTTTAGTATTTGGAATTTTGGTTCCGTGATATAAACAATCGTCTATGCATGCTGCTATAATGAAAGCATCCAAGGCTGCTAAAAAACAGGGAAGGAATTGGTCCTGTTCAATATGTTTCTGATGTGTCTCTCGTTGCATACGTGGTATGAATTTGGGAAGCGTAGCTCTAATTATTGAAGAGACTTCATCAATACTGTAAAGAAAGTCTAGGCAAATGAGAGTTGCATATGTGGTACCAGTAGAAGATGGAAACAAATTTGTCGAGGTGTTCAACTGTTATCACAATTGTTTGACGATCCAATGAATTTACCGTTCCCCGATAAAGAATACAACACCGAAAATTAAAATTTTTATATTTTCTGAACTAGAGATGGACAGTAAACCTGCAATAGGTGTCCGAATCGTGGTAAACATAGTAGCCCAGAATGCATAGTGGCATTCAGTCATGTTTTATGTATTCATGCATACTGCAAGCTGCAGTAGAAGTTCAATGATATTGTATTGTAGACATGTACAAAAATAAAGTCCCTGAATCTGATTCATATTCATTTATTTGTGTGGCAATTGACAATGAGAAAATACTATATAAGTATTCACCAACTGAACACGGCAAAAATACCCTAACGTTACTAAAAAAATTCAAATTACGGACACAGAAAACCTTTATGAACATCAAAAATTAATTTTACCTTCACTGCTCGGCCCAAACGGAAAATTATTTTGTCAACTTAAACAAGCTGTCATCAGGTCAGAGCAAAGGACTAACTGGGATATATATCTCACTTAGGATATTAAATCCAAGTAAATATATCCTAATTTCATACTAAACGTCAATGGCGAATTTCGGCATCTAAACTACAAAAACAGGATACAATCAACTTCACAACTGCCAATCCGATTGTATAATTTTACTGACTTTTCTTCGCCAAAATAATTCTATGTTATTACAATTACGTGCATTATTTTTTCGTGTTGTTCTTTGCAGTATATTTCCCATCATTCACAACTGATGTATGTCTTTATACGAACAGGATAACTAGCAAAATATGTCAGCTTGCAATCATGGAAGTATAAAAATAATATCGATTGTGAGATATTTTGTTCCAGTACCCTGACCTGGTCATGATTACGGATATGGTCAGAATATAGAAGATTATGTTTGCTAGATGACAAATGATCCTGGACGATAAGAT
>JAVTVY010037753.1:0-16733 GCA_036873755.1 Hanleya hanleyi
AAAGTCACCGGAACTGACCTTTGACCCCGGCGCGCGCAAAGGTTTCCACCGCTCCGCGGTGGAAACCTTTACACTGCGCACGCCGGGGTCAAAGGTCAGTTCCGGTGACCTTTAGCGACGTACACCAAACAGAAGCGAGTATTTAAAATCCGTCACAGAGCTCTCGTCCAATCAGAAGCGAGTATTTTGACCCAGTGCATTATGGGACATATCCAAGATGGCGGTTCCAAAATGACGGATCCAACATGGCGGCTCCAAAATGGCGGCGTATGAGAGCTTCTGGACATGGACCTGATAGAAGTCCGGAATGGTGGAACATTCGTAAACATTCGGGCACTTTTACATCCGGGGACTTTTACATCCGAAGAGACACGGAAGTGCCCGAACATGATATCAGCTAGCGTGCTATAAAAGGAAAGCGGTCTGGCCGTTTCATCAGACACTCTGTCAACCACCAAGATGTTCACTTGTACTACGTGCTCGAAATCATTCACTCGTCTGCACGACTTGCGCCGCCATGAGGCTACCAAGCACGAAGGAACCGCCCGGTATAACTGTACGATATGTACACTGTCGTTTCAGCGCCCGGATCATTTACAGCGCCACACACGTGCACGCCATGAAGTACCCAAGCGTCCATGCGAAGAATGTGGTCGGCTTTTCAAACTGACCAGTCAGTTGCTGCGACACCAACGCACACGACACCCTGTTCCGCAGCCACGTTTGCAGATAGAAGAGCCCGTAGGCATCAATATCGAAACAGGGGGAACTCCCACCCATCGCACGAGGGCCGATGATGATGATGTCGCCCTAATTCAACAGTCAAATTCCGACGACAAGACCTTGGGCCAGATTTTGTACGACGTGGAGGGCAAAGTACACTTCGTGGACGAAGCCATAAATGTTCCCAGCGATCTGTTACACGAAGACCATCCAGTGAGTGACATTTATCGGCGCCATTGGCCCATGATCCGGCACTGTTTCTACCGTCATCGCCCTATTCAAGATATCTACAATTTCCGACTGACCGACCTCGCCCGTCTACGTAGCTACGTAGAAGCCATCTTCAAAGATCAAACTACGGCCTTCAAATTGAATCTGGTGTTTGGTTATGTGCTGCAGCATAAAGAGACAGTCCAAGTCCGATATTTTTACCCGAGCAGTAACATCCGGGTATTTGACCAACCGTTTACCATCATTAACCGAGTGTCGCTAGAGACGATGCTGGAGAAACTGGACACCGTGGATCCCTTGGAATGGGCCCAACAACAACGCCCCAACACCAAGTGGACAGTGGAGAGTGTGACCAATGTTACGTTTTTCGTTACCAAGCTGACCGACCACTCCCATCGGCTGAATGCGTCACTCATGCACTGATGAATACCATAACATGCCGTACATACTCTATATGTCTACATGTTGATCGTTGACGGTACGGAGGTGACCGAAGAGACACGGATGTTACCGAAGATGTCAAGGCTCGGCCCTCGACTTGGGGATAGTTGAACTGAGTGTGCTAAAAATAGATCACCAGCTAGCGTGCTATAAAAGGGAAGCGGCCTGGACGTTTCATCAGACACTCTGTCAACCACCAAGATGTTCACTTGCACAACTTGCCAGAAGCTGTTTACTCGTCTAGATAAGTTACGACGCCACGAGGCCTCCATCCACAACGATGCCCGGTATACTTGTATAATCTGCGCACGGTCATTCAATCGGAAGGATCATTTACTGCGTCATGAGAGGGTACTTCACGCGGGTGCGACGGTACTATGTAATGATTGTGGTCGACTCTTCAAACGACCCAGTCGGTTTAGACAGCACCAACGTTTGATGCATGCCCCGTCTCTACGGTTTGGGCGACAACTTTCCACTAAAGAGGGGCCGCGGAAGGTCAGACCCAGTGAAGATGAACCCGGAGAGACGAACGCCACTGGTGATGCGATGACGAAGAGCCTGCCTATACCCACGGTCCAGGAGGGCCTGGATATCCAGCCGGACCCCACCGTTACGGTTTCGAGTCATACGCCTGATAACATCGAACATTTTCTGGACGAGCCCATAAATGTTCCTAGCGATCTCTTACAGGGCGCCCATCCAGTGAGTGACATCTATCGGCGCCATTGGACCATGATACGGCACTGTTTCTACCGTCATCGCCCTATTCAAGATATCTACAATTTTCGACTGACCGACCTCGCCCGTCTAGGCAGCTACGTGGAAGCCATCTTCAATGACCAAGCAACGTCCTTCAAATTAAATCTGGCGTTTGGTTATGTGCTGCAGCATAAGGAGACAGATCAAGTCCGATACTTTTACCCGAGCAGTAACATCCGGGTATTTGACCAACCGTTTACCATCATTAACCGGGCGATGCTGGAGAACCTGGCCAACGTGGATCCCTTGGAATGGGCCCAACAACAACGCCCCAACACCAAGTGGAAAGTGGAGAGGGTAACCAATGTTACGTTCTTCGTGACCAAGCTGACCGACCAACCCATCGGATGAATGTATTCACCCAGGCACTGATAGATTCTCAGAATGCGCAAACAACTATCTGAGGATATGTTGCCTCAACGGTATCCTGGCTTGACCAACGGTGATTAGAATAAACGGTTCAGAGCGAACATGGCCGAAGATGGAACTTTCTGAAATGAAGACTTCTGATTGGACAAGAATACATCTAACGGACAGGAACGAATATGACAGATGCAAATGGTGGCCTCTGATTGGACAAGTCTTCTTGAATTGTAACACCAAGTGGATAGTGGAGATAATGACCAATGTTGCGTTCTTCGTGGTTAAACTGACCACCACCTCCATCGGATGAAAGTATTCACCCATGCACTGATAGATACTCAGAATGCGCAAACAACTATCTGAGGATATGTTGCCTCAACGGTATCCTGGCCTGCCCGACGATGATTAGAATAAACGGTTCAGATGGCACTTTCTGAAATGGAGACTTCTGATTGGACAAGAATACATCTAACGGACAGGAACGAATATGAAACATGCAAATGGTGGCCTCTGATTGGATAAGAATCTTCTTGAATTGTAAATATACCCAACGCGGCTCCCCCAGCGTGGGTGTGATGTAACATTGGGGAAAATAAAATATATGAAAAAAACTTCTTGTTGTTGTTGTTCTCTCATGTGTCATCCTTGTTGTTGTTGTTGTTCTCTCTCTGGTCTATATCATGGCGTTATGTTAGAGTGTTAAGGTGTAACGACGGGCGTTGACGGGCATCACCGCATTTCGAAGAATTAGTGACAATTCCATGGAATATCAGAGCTTCTGAGCTATTTCACCAGGGCGTTGAAGCATTAAGAATGGTGTTGGTGGGCGTTGCTACAAGATGACACCTCACACGGTCCATTTGGACCGCGGATGGTCCATCTCTACACCAAATAACATCCTTCACTGCTAAAAAAGGCCCACTTTCGCTACAACTTGTACTAATGACGTCACCAATGACGTCACAGATGCTATAAATATCCCTGAAATCAGGGTCTATACTCCGAGAGCTACAACATGATACCCCACACGACGCATTCGCAACGCGGATGGTCCATCTCTACACCAAATACCTTCCTGCACTGCCCCAAAAGGCTCACTTTCGCTAATACTCCTACTGATGACGTCATCGATGACGTCACAGATGCTTCGGACATGCCTCAATTCGGAATGTACACCCCGAGAGCTACAAAATGACACCTCACACGACGCATTCGGACTAAGGATGGTGCATCTCTACACCAAACTCACCCTCACGCACCCACAAAATGTCCACTTTCGCTACTACTCGTACCGATGACGTCATCAATGACGTCACAGATGACGCGGACACCCCTCAAATCGGAATGTACACCCCGAGAACTACAAGATGACACCTTCCAGGACGCATTCGAACCGTGAATAGCCCATCTCGACCCCAAATACCTTCATGTACTGCCAGAAAATGTCCACTTTCGCTACTACTCGTACCGATGACGTCACCGATGACGTCACAGATGACGCGAACATCCCGCAAATCGGAATGTACACCCCGAGAACTACAAGATGACACCTTCGAGGACGCATTCGAACCGTGAATAGCCCATCTCGATCCCAAATACCTTCATGTACTGCCCGAAAATGTCCACTTTCGCTACTACTCGTACCGATGACGTCACCGATGACGTCACAGATGACGCGAACATCCCTCAAATCGGAATGTACACCCCGAGAACTACAAGATGACACCTTCCAGGACGCATTCGAACCGTGAATAGCCCATCTCGACCCCAAATACCTTCATGTACTGCCCGAAAATGGCCACTTTCGCTACTACTCGTACCGATGACGTCACCGATGACGTCACAGATGACGCGAACATCCCTCAAATCGGAGTGTACATCCCGAGAACTACAAGATGACACCTTTCAGGACGCATTCGAACCGTGATTAGCCCATCTCGACCCCAAATAACTTCCTTCGCTGCCCCAAAATGGCCACTTTACTTACTACAACCAACTGCGCATGCGCAGATTAACGCGACATGCATTCAAAAACACACCATTCTGACTCTACCCCACACAAGCTTCACTTTGACACCTCACACGACCCATTCGAACCGTGATTAGCTCATCTCTAACCCAAACACACCCCTACATAGCACCCAAAATGCCTGTTTTCTATACTACGGCCAGACTGCGCATGCGCAGACTATTGAACACGGACGAACCATTAGTGTAGTCAAGTGCTCCTCCACGAGAGCTTCAAAATAAGACCTCACTCGACCCCATTGGACCATGAGTGGCCCACCTAGACTCCAACATGTCCACCCCGTATGGGCCTATACACCCATAGCCATGCAGTATAGGCCTATGGGCCTACCCAGGCCTCGGTGACTTTTTTCAAAAATTTCACCGATTCGCTCCGCAACACTTCCTATCGTGTTCTAAATGACGAGACGAGTAAAACGAGACCTCACAACCCTACCGCAAATGTATAGAAGTACGTTTCCCAGGGGGACAAACATTGATCCTATACCCTCAGTATGGGACTATATGAGGCTATATCGTACTTTTTTCAAAAATTTCACCGATTCGCACGGGGACACTTCCTATCATGTTCTAAATGACGAGACGAGTAAAACGAGACCCCACAACCCTACCGCAAATGTATAGAAGTACGTTTCCCAGGGGGGACAAACATTGATCCTATACCCTCAGTATGGGACTATATGGGGTTCGGTGACTTTTTTCAAAAATTTCACCGATTCGCACGGGGACACTTCCTATCATGTTCTAAATGACGAGACGAGTAAAACGAGACCCCACAACCCTACCGCAAATGTATAGAAGTACGTTTCCCAGGGGGACAAACATTGATCCTATACCCTCAGTATGGGACTATATGAGGCTATATCGTACTTTTTCAAAAATTTCACCGATTCGCACGGGGACACTTCCTATCATGTTCTAAATGACGAGACGAGTAAAACGAGACCCCACAACCCTACCGCAAATGTATAGAAGTACGTTTCCCAGGGGGACAAACATCGGTCCTATACCCTCAGTATGGGACTATATGAGGCTATATCGTACTTTTTCAAAAATTTCACCGATTCGCACGGGGACACTTCCTATCATGTTCTAAATGACGAGACGAGTAAAACGCGACCCCACAACCCTACCGCAAATGCATAGAAGTACGTTTCCCAGGGGACAAACATCGATCCTATACCCTCAGTATGGGACTATATGAGGCTATATCGTATTTTTTCAAAAATTTCACCGATTCGCACGGGGACACTTCCTATCATGTTCTAAATGACGAGACGAGTAAAACGAGAACCAACAACCCTACCGCAAATGTATAGAAGTACGTTTCCCAGGGGGACAAACATTGATCCTATACCCTCAGTATGGGACTATATGGGGTTCGGTGACTTTTTCAAAATTTCACCGATTCGCACGGGGACACTTCCTATCATGTTCTAAATGACGAGACGAGTAAAACGAGACCCCACAACCCTACCGCAAATGCATGGAAGTACGTTTCCCAGGGGGACAAACATCGGTCCTATACCCTCAGTATGGGACTATATGGGGCTCGGTGACTTTTTTTCAAAAATTTCACCGATTCGCACGGGGACACTTCCTATCATGTTCTAAATGACGAGACGAGTAAAACGAGACCTCACAACCCTACCGCAAATGTATAGAAGTACGTTTCCCAGGATGGTCCTATACCTCCCATACCCCATATAGGCATTTTCCCGTAATTTAGGACAAAGTCCGTATTCCGTATTTTTTCAGGAAAATTTTTACATACACCCACCCTGGAACTAGGGGAAGATAACTCTGTTGATAGACAAGCCCCGTTAAGCCCGGCGACCTATATACCCCTCATACCCCATATAGGCATTTTCCCAGGTTTTTCGATAAAGTCCGTGTTCCGTTTTTTTTCAGGAAAATTTTTACATGCACCCACCCAGCCATCAAATACCCCTTCACCTAGGCTTCACGTTGATACCTCACTCGACCCCATTCGACCATTAGGGGCTCCCTAGATGCCAAAACGTCTATTTTCATACCCTTGGGCCACCGCGCATGCGCAGAATGACCCTAATTCAACCCCACACCCAGTCCATCAGATGCCCCTTCATGAATGCTTCACTTTGATACATCACTCGATCCCATTGGACCATTAGGGGCTCCCTAGCCCCCAAAAGGCTATTTTCATGCCCTTGGGCCACCGCGCATGCGCAGAAGGCCGATATGTCAACCCCACACCCAGTCCATCAGATGCCCCTTCACGAATGCTTCACTTTGATACCTCACTCGACCCCATTGGACCATTAGGGGCTCCCCTAGCTCCAAAACGTCTATTTCCATACCCTTGGGTCACCGCGCATGCGCAAAATGCCGATATTTCAACCCCACGCCCAGTCCATCAGATGCCCCTTCACGAATGCTTCACTTTGATACCTCCTACGACTCCATTGGCCCATTAGGGACTCCCCTAACTCCAAAACCGCTATTTCCATACCCTTGGGCCACCGCGCATGCGCAGAATGCCGATATTTCAACCCCACACCCAGCCCATCAGATGCCCCTTCACGAATGCTTCACATCGATACCTCACTCGACCCCATTGGTCCATTAGGGGCTTCCCTAGCTCCAAACGTCTATTTCCATACCCTTGGGCCTCCGCGCATGCGCAGAATGCCGATAGTTCAACCTCGCGCCCAGCCCATCAGATGACCCTTCATGAATGCTTCACTTTGATACCTCACTCGACCCCATCGGTCAACTAGGGGCTCCCATAGCTCCAAAAAGGCTATTTTCATACCCTTCGGCCGCCGCGCATGCGCAGAAGGCCGATATGTCAACCCCCCACCCAACCCATTAGATGCCCCTTCACCTAAGCTTCACTTTGATACCTCACTCGACCCCATCGGACCATTTTATCTAGGGACTACTTTTTCTCCGCGGAAGCTTTTTCCCGAGACCGAATCACCGCCCAAACCGCGGCCAAACCGCATCACCGCGCATGAATACATTTTTTTTTTTTTTTTGCCGGAACTTTTTTTTTTTTTGCACACCTCCCCAATAACCCCCACCTCCCCAATAACCCCCCAATGCCCGAGTTGTCTCCCTTGCATCCATAGTGTAGAGATGGCGCCACACCCTCAATTGTGACGTCATAGTTACATCCGGGGGAAACCTTTACTAGGTTGCTGTCTATATACTACTAGCGCCGCCATTGCAGCACTACGTGACATTTTTAGATGAGCGGAAGTGAGTGTATACTCATCTAAAAACGTCACAACGTCATGGAGATTAAGATTGATCGTGTATCGTGTTGGTCATGCCGATAATTCGCACGAAATGGAACCTAGTAAATTCACAGACGTTCTAGTTAATTTTAGTAGTTCAATCATGAAAATGTTAACGGACTTAGAAGCATCGTCGTTCATCTCAAATCACTAGACAATTGCAAAGGACGGTCTTTTAGTTTACCGCTCTGTTTTGTCCAAACTGAATCGGGCAAGTCTCAGTTGAAATACTTGGGGAAGAAATTCTTCAGTTTGCGGATATAACCTAAACCAATTTCCTTTTAGGAATTACCCCCATGGGATATGCCGCGCCAGTTTTATCCTCGAATTAAAACTTGGACCCATAGTAATTCAAATGTCCGTAGATGGAACGTCCCTGGATCAAGCGTTAGTCGTGACATTGTCCTGAATACTGACGTCATGAGTCACGTCATCCCACAGGCAACATGGCGGCGCCCACGTCGACATCAAGGCAGAAACATTGCTTTATAAATTGTAATAAAAAAATAGGTTATCGCCTTCCACGACAGTAAAATAGTTGGTTATATTTCTCTAAGAGTCTAACCGTTGTAATAGGAATCTAGATAAAATAAGGTAAGTACTCCTTTTTAACATCGCCATGTGACGTTACGCGTCGACATGGCGGTCCTTAACATCGCAATGGGCAAAATATCGACATGATCGACCCTTAACGTCGCATTAATTGCGATGTTGAGGGTTGACAGAACGACCCTCGCAATGTTCATGATATCGACATGGTCGACAATTAATATCACTATATCTGCTCAAAGGCCCCAAATGTGTGTTTAGATCGAATTATGACGAATAAGTTTTACTTATGATCTTCGGACTTTGATCTGTTTGAATGAGAAGGGATTGTCCTACTAAACGATTTTATCCAATTCAACTTCAAGATATATCTTGTTCCATAGCTAACAACCAGTTATAGTTATGATACAAGCGTCAACCGCCGCCAATAATATGTCCGGCCTCCATAATCAAAATAATTATTCGCATTATTGGCGACTATAAACAAAATATGGTTGTTTCACACAAGCTAGTTTCTTTCATAGAAGACTAGTAAGCCCTTTACAGTAATTATTACTATTGGTTATTCCTTGAAAATTTCTTGCGAACAATTTACCTTTGCGAGAATAGGGTGAAGTGCCTTGGGTTGAACTTGCACCTCCTGGTGAACCATCGAGCAGAAATTACACTACTATACTGTGACATCATTGAGAAGTCATCAGTAGTAGAGAGTGCACACCTAGGGTTGCAATGAATACATGTGTGTGGGTTTTGACCTCGGGTGTAAAGTGGGTTTATGTAGGCCATATTTGGTCCATTGTGCAAAGTGACCCTCGGCGAGTGTTAGGGAAAGCCCGTATTCGATCGGATTGGATGCGCACATATACACCTATGGAAGAAGAACTAGCCCATATTGATTACTAATGCCGTTCAGAGGATCATTTGCGTCGAAAGTCCAGTGATACGCGCATGCGCACTCGAGAACTAGTATAAGATGGGCATTTTCGGATGGGTATGGGATTTCGTTGGGAAAATACGGGCCATACTTGGTCCAAATGTGGTGTGTTTGTTATTCTATTAAAGGTTTCATTGTGTACAACAAGACCGAGTTGCTTACACTGACCCATTGAGATATAGTGAAGTGCGATCCAACGCTCCAAATCCGACATTCAATATCCAGTCGTCGTCCATGAGTAGAAAGACCTCATTAATATGACACTATAACATGAAGTACAAAAACCGGGCAAGAATGCACTAAACATATACATATAAATATAAAAGCTATATACCATAATATAAATAAAAGCTAGTTTCAAAGGGAGAAGTGGTCAACAGCATTTAAACAATGATGCTGACAACCTTATGGTTCCGTAGTCACATCTGTCTAACTGACCTGTCAGAGTGTGTATGTAGTTCCCAAAGAACCAAACTCAAAACGATGAAGCCTTCTAGAGATTTAACGTAGATATATATAGAATAAATATATTGCTAACTTTTGGAGGATTTCTAAGTCTCGGAAGAATGTTGTACGAGACAACTAAATTGGGGCACTAACGCCATTTTGTACTTCAATTATTTTATCTCGTACACTTCTCAATCACATCATTTTAACACATCATCCTCTCATATTCGTAATTATTCATTAGTGCAATGAAATTGCACAATGTTCTCGCTGTGGCCTCATATCAGCAATTGTTTCTTCTAATTCAGATGATCTCCTAAATATTATAAGCAATAAAATGTAAATTGCCTCCATCACTCTTCAGCCCGTAGCTATATATGCATAGCTATTGTCTACTGCACAAAGCAACTTTCTGACCCATACTCATCACAATTCACCTATATAAATTCATATGAACATTTCGAAACTGACACTGATTATTATATTTTTCAGAGTCAAACTTTATGAGTGAAGAAATCTATCAAATGTTGCATCATTTAGCAAAACTATTTTATCTTTTTATAATTGATTTTTTCATTACGTTTTCTTGGTGCATTCATCCATATTTTCAAGTCCATACATTAACCCTACCTGGCCTGGGGGGCCATTATGGCTCCTCTTACCAAACTTTCTGCACTATCTCCGGAACGGCAAAAAATGGAGAGCTGAAACTCCGTGACTTTATAGTTTATCTTATCGGGGTCATTTTGAGCCTATTTGTATAACCCCCCGAGCAGAGGATCATGGATAAATTCAAGATGGCGGCCACGTGGGGTACCAGAAAAGTGATGTTTTTGTCATATTTCTTCCAAATTTCTGCTTTTCCGCGATGAAAAGCGGGCAAAACTATTTTATTTCATATAACATTAATATTTGCTAATTTTTCATGCAGTTTTTATGGAGAAATTGCAAAAATAAAAAATTCGGAAAATCTGACCGAAAAATCGACCAAAAAATGCCGTTTTTGAAAATGACGTCACTGTGACGTCATCAAAGCGGTCATCTTGGATTTTTTTCTGGTAGAGCTTGACCCAAGGGTATAATGTAATAAGTTTCAGCCCCTAGCTCTAGGGATAAGAAAAATAATTAGAGGGGGCCATTTCGCCCCCCCCCCCAGGCCTGGGCAGGTCCCAAAAAGCCCAGGCCAGATAGGGTTAAGTTATGACTAAAAGCAATTCAGCTTCATGTATATAGCACCTTTCTCACTATATACAAATATCTTTTAAGAAACAACCCAAAATATATTAACTGCGATCACTATATATTAAGAATTCTATTTCTCGGGCCCTTCAATCCTATTATATTGTTGGCTGCATTGAATTGCAAAGCCAAAGGCTATGCTTTTATAGCTTGGGTAAGTATTGATAAAATCTGTGTATAAAGTGTGTATTATGAAAGAAACAGATTCCCAAATCGGATCGGATTCTCATAATCCCTGCAGCTAAAATATCAAAACGCCAATAGCATCGTGCGAAGCGCCAATCACATACACTTTCGTGTGTGCAATCTGCGGAAGAGAGATTGTCATGAAAGATATTTTTGCATAGTTTTTCGAGTTACTGCGCAAGACAATCCTCGGAACATTCCACCGATAAACATTACATATAGACATTAGGATTCGAATCTCGTCACTACACCTCATCGAACCCTTGGTATATTCTTTTCTCAAAACTCATATGCATTTACAACAAACAATGTGTAATCAATTTTAGTCACCACTCTTCGGCTGGGGGGATTTAGGTTTTGCGGAATGACGTTTAGTTCAGGACTACCATTCTCCTGGCGTCAGATGGTGTACGGATATCTCCTACTGTAGTATAAACCCACTGATTCAGGTGTGCGCATGACTGTGAACCAATCAACATTGTGGGCTCTTTTCCAACCACCTCGCTGGGGGTCTAATAACACCCCAGCCACCATTCAGATTTTTGGAGCATATGAAAAGTAGTTCGTTCCTGTGCAAAACTGAAGGAGTTGTTCGCCCGGATTCAAACTGAACCGTGTGTACGTGGGTTTTCCCCGATACGTCATAGCAACGTAGTAAGGTCAACTTCCTCTATTGGAGGCAGGGATGTTAAATGAGCATGAGAAATGGAGCATGCGCTGTGGGGAGGATGGCTCTTTTCACGCGCTGAGCATCCACGGGCGACGGAGAGGGGATAGGCTAGAGCATTTCACTCCGACCGTACATGTAAGACTTAACAATAACAAACTCTCTCAAAAGTACACAGAATTGTAGCAAAAATTATCAAGCACAGTGGTGTGTACCTTTTGTATGTGTATGTCGTGCACACATTGTCAGAAGGATTGGGTCAAATTGACCAGGTATTTCTGGGTAAAGACATGACGAACCCAAAGTATTCGGATCAAGTTCCATTTTGACCCAAACATTTTGGGTAGTTTTGATCCAAAGGGTTTGGGCACGTCACGTCTGTACCGAATCCTTCTGACAGTGTAATTTCGGCATAATTTGTTTGAAGAAGTAAACAAAATTTGTGAATAAATTGTACACACCACTGTGCATGATAATATTTTCCCCATTTCTGTTCACTTTTTGCACACGATGACATGAAGGAAATATACGTAATGATATTTTATCTTGATACTTTCTGAACCTCTTCCCACCTCTATTTCCTCAAGCTAATCAGTGTATTAATCTAGTCAAGAAGGGAAGCGATGAGAAAGCGGCGGACTAATGCACTTTCTCTGGTGCTAAAACAAGAGAAGAGTTGACGATTTGTGACCTAACAGTCTATCATATTAGGATCAACTTGAGCTTGTATTACCTTCTGGCACAGAGGATCATTAGTAAATTCAAAATAACCATGACGGTGTAGTAGAAAAGTTCTGCCATCATCGTTTTGCATTTTTCTTCGTAGAAGTGCTCAAAGCTATTCCTTTCATATCACTATTTCCTTATTCATCAAGCAGTTTCTGGGAAGCCAATAACATGAATACAATGTTCTAATTTTCAAAACATCAAAGTTTTATTTCCTGGTACACGTTGACTCAAGATATATATATTTAGTGCTGACCGTCGGCTATCTAATGACACACCAGCAACCCCCAGTATGATACGGGTTTGATCTCGTTTACTTTCGTTGAGGGCGATGGCCTAGTAGTTTTATTACAATTTGTGAAGCCATATTTCCGCTATGAGGTAAACGTGGGCGCCGCCATATTGCCTGTGGGGTGACGTGACTGATGACGTCAGCATTCGGGACAACGTCACGGCTAACGCTTGATCGGAGACTTGCCCGATTCAATTTGGACAAAATTTGAAGCTGAGCGGTAAACTAAAAGAGCGACCAGTGATTTGAGTTGAACAACGATGCTTCTAAGTTGGTACAACTTTTCATGATTACACTTGAACTACTAAAATCAACTAGAACGTCATTGGATTTACTGGGTTTCTTCTCGTGCGAATTATCGGCATGACCGACACGTACGATCTACCTCAAATCTCCATGACGTGACGTTTTCAGATGAGTATACACTCACTTCCGCTCATCTAAAAACGTCACGCACTGGTGCAATGGAGGCGCCCAATGCACGCCGTGACGAGCACAAAAATATTCAATATTTCTTTTATTTCGCATTCTATCAACATTAGTTTTATATAATAAGGTATAGAATACGATTGCTGATCAATATAGTCACACTCAAAAATAAAGTGAGTACTCCTTCAAGGAGTATCTCCAACGTTTAAACACTGACATGAGTTGACCGAGTGGACGCTTCCAGGCTGGAATAACCACTGTCGAGGTCTGAATAACAAGCAAAAACGAATAGACATTTTTCGTCACTTGTTAGACATGAAATATTCCATACATTGCTTAGAGGATATCCATTTTACACAGAAGATGAAGAAAAAAGTATCTTCAGAATGAAGTTCGTTTGCTAGCAATTCCCGAGGAATAGCCATTTTATTTAGTAAGAATTTTGAATTTGAATTACCAAGAGTAAAGAGAGACAGAATAAAATAGCTTCTTTATTGAGTGAAATAAATCCTCCCCAACTAACGTTACACTCGCATTAGTATACGTTCCCAATGAACCAATCTTTTTTGAGAATGTTCAGAAGAATGGAATAATCAACATATTGTGATCTGCGGTTATTGGAACTTAGAGCAAGATCGATAAAATGATACCTATAAATATTCAGAAGTCAGTCATCCAAACTCCAAGTAAAATCTTTCTGGAACCATAGAATGTTTAAACCTGGTAGACCCTTGGCTCGAGTTTAAGCCGGTGTGGAGGCTAAGAATGTCCGTTTGCTACGAGTGTCGGGCTCCTATCTTTTAACCCAGCTGGGACATTTTTCTCCACATTGGAAATGAGTGTCCGTCCTTAGTTGCAATAGAAAAGAATATGAAAACGGACACTAACAAAAATTCAGAATGAAAAGAAATGAGGCGATAATCGGGAAGAGAAAGATATTAGAAGAAAGGGTAAACTTTTATAGAAAAATCATATAGTGAAAAATAAACTAGTTCTGTTAGATAATTTTTCGATAACGAATGTCCCAAAATCAAATAATCAACTTTCAGAAGATTTAGATGGCGAAATGACTAAAGAAGAAATTCTACAAGCTCTCAAGAATATAAAAATGAAAGAAGCCCCGGTACAGATGGTTGCCCTGCATAGAGTTTCCAATTTTTCTGGCTCGATTTGAGCAATTATATATTAAAATCTTTAACGACCCAAAGACAGGGTGTAATTACATCTTTCCCGAAAGGGTAAAAAATCTTTTTTTGAAAAATTGACATCCTTTTTCAATCTTGAATGTGTCATATGAGATTGGATCAGCTGCAATTGCCCAAAGGATAACAAATATTTATCTTATCTCTTACCTGAGGACCGCAAGGTATATATATACCTGGAAGATATATACTGTGAAAAATATTGCGTTGTTTTGATCCTACCAGGCCTGGGAGGGGGGGGGGGGCAAAATGCCCCCTCCTCCGCTACAAAACTTTCTGTGCTATCTCCGGAACGACAAAAATGGAGAGCTGAAACTCCGTGACTCTATTGTTTGTTATATTGGGGTCATTTTGAGCCTATTTGCATAACCCCCCGAGTAGGGTAATTTCAAGATGGCGGCTACGTGGGGTACCACAAAAGTGATGTTTTTGTCATATTTCTTCAAAATTTCTACTTTTCCGCCATGAAAACTGGACAAGAACTATTTTATTTCACATCACATTGATATTTACTAATTTATCATGCATTTTTTGCCGAGAAATTGCATAATTAAAAATTCGGGAAATCTGACCGAAAATCGACCCAAAAAGTGCAGTTTTTGTAAATGACGTCATCAAAGCGGCCATCTTGGATATTTTTACATTTTATGGTATAGCTTGACCCAACGGTATAGTGTAGTAAGTTTCAGCTCCCTAGCTCAAGGGGTAAGAAAAATAATTAGGTAAGAAAACAAATATTTACCACATTTATTACAACCAAATATATTCGAGCTTCTGAAAGTTAAAAATGTTTGAGAACATATTGCGATACTCTGTTTTCAATTACAAAACAGAATGCTAATTTAAAATGGGAGACAGATTTTGATAAAACAGACAGTATTCACGAGTAGCAAAACTTTAACCGACTTTTAAAGAAATATAGAGAAGAAAGATATAAATATTTACTATAGGATAATTAATAGAATTCTAGACTCTGATCTCCGAACTTCCTTTTTTGAGGTGGTCGAGTGGTTTAGGGCGCTTGCCATTACTACTAGAGATTTGGTTTTGAATTCGAGTGGCACAGGTTCCAGTATTGCACGGGACAGGCCCATCCTTGTGCTTTACCAAGAAGTCTCATCCTAAATATAATTGGATATAAACTTGTCAAGCTCATCATATTTCCCAACATCTGAGACAAACTCAATATAGACCGATCCGCATTTTATGTTTTCTCTTTCTGAACTTCATGGAAGTATTAATTACGATCAATTGAACAGTTTTTGTCGAATAACATTTCATCATTAGGAGTGGGCTCTGGATATTTATTCATTGATCTTCAGATTTGTCCAGTATTCGACAGTCCTCCTCATAACCTCAGGATGGCTACTAAAGTGCCATAAATGTACTTTCAGTCCTGGGAAACAACAAGTAAACCTCTGGGAAATCAGGTTCCCTAATGCCATTATGACCAAGTTTATTGGATCGAGAAGGATTCTAGTTTTAATTAAAAAAAATATTAAAAAGGTTTTCATTTAAATGGAGTTTTTGCGTTTCCATATTATCAAGAGATAATCACATTGAATAAAGATTCTCGTTTTAATAAATAAAATATTTAAAAGGCTTCTATTTAAATAGAGTTTTTGCGTTTCCAGATTATCAAAAGATAATCACATTGAATAATGATTATAAATGGATAAAGTGTTTACTTCCCGACATACAACCGACTGCGTTAATATCGTGTGTCTTCTTCACACAGACCCATATGCCAGGGTAGAAAAGTTGGTCGATCGTCGACTATGGAGGAGCAAAACGTCACATATATTTTGCTTATAGGGGGGATGAACATTTTCTGAATAAGGTGGAGAGATACTGGGCTTTATTTGAGTCCTCTACAGTGGCATATTAACGCTCTTGAATATCAGTTCTTCTCCCATTTGGTGTCGGCATCGGCGACCAAGGACTTGCACCGAGCTTCATGCACGGTCATTTATTCACATCCATATATTCACTTTCAACTACGGACACATCTTCAACATGCCAACTGTTCAGAATAATTCCACATTTTTGTCCGAGTGAGTGAGTGAGGATAGGACTGAACGTCGTTTTCAACATTATTTCAGTTATATCGCGACGAACCGAGTCTATTCTTGTCCGAGATCTTATATTTGCTTTGATATTGCCGATTGAAAATCGCTTCCGAGTTGTGAGGTTTTTGAGGCATAAGGCAGTAGATTTCATATCTATGAACAAA
>JAVTVY010037754.1:0-15784 GCA_036873755.1 Hanleya hanleyi
CACAGGAAATCAAATTTCCTGTCCCAAAATCTGAGGAAGGAAGTGAAATTTCCCGCCATTAAATCTGGGGAAGGAAGTGAAATTTCCCACCATAAATTCTGGGGAAGGAAGTGAAATTTCCCACCATAAAATCTGGGGAAGGAAGTGAAATTTCCCACCATAAAATCTGGGGAAGGAAGTGAAATTTCCCACCATAAAATCTGGGGAAGGAAGTGAAATTTCCCACCATAAAATCTGGGGGTGATGATTTAGAACAAGAAGTTGACCAAATCGTCCAGAATCATGCAGATATCCATTATTTCTAAAAGTTGTTACTTCAATGATTTTATTGAGTGATTAAATGTATCAAAATGCTGATTGAATTTTGATAGGGGTATTGAATGACCAGAGATATTACCATAGTGTGTTTGATCTATAGAATTGTAATGATGATCATGGTGTGTGTTTACAGTCATATCCCATGTAAAACTCACATGAAATGCTCCTTCCCAGTCCTGCTGCGGGTGGTTGGGTGGGTTCAGGTTCCTGTTGCTTCAATGCATTTTGCTGAGAAGCAACAGGAACTTGATAATGTGATGTCTAGCACTGTAATATCACTTGTCTTTATTGCACCATGTATTTAGCGTCCTGTGTGTGTCTTGTGCACTGTCCTCAGTGTTTTATAGGGTGGATGGAGGGTGTCTGGTTTCATGCTGCTTCAAAGATTTCTTCTTTGAAGTAGCAGAAAAGCAACTTGGCTGGGTGGTGCTTAGTTGGTTCATCGCGAGCTGAAATATTGTGGAAAGCAACGTTAAATTCTATTCACTCACTCACTCACGTCCCAGTCCTGCCTGAGTGTGGTATTCTTGAATGTGATATGAACACATGTGTGAGAGAATCTGACCAATCCGAGCCAGACATTTGATGCGTTCATTGAACATTGAATGCATTGCTCGAATATAGGCCTACATCGTACTTGTATTGGCAAATATAATCATAATATGGAGAGAAGACAACACAAAATGAACATGGAAAGGAAAATTCCCATCCTATAGGGCTTCGTGTTTAGAATTAGTGTGTGAGCTAAATATAGCCCACATCAAAAAATTTAGGAGAGGGTATTCAAAATTCAGGCGAGTGGTTGCAATATAATAACATATAAAATGTGATAGTGTACATGAACTAAAATCCCTCTCGTGACATGAATTGACGCGAGTGTTTGAGCGCAGGTGAGCTATCACTCGCGCTAAAAACGAAGCCCTGTCTATGATATTGAAAGTTTATATGTACATGTATTTCATATAATCCTGGATCATATAGTATGCATAGAATGGTAGATTTGGCCAGTATATGTACATGTATGTGTCTGCATAAATAATAAATGAAATACTGGAATTGATCCCCATGCTTTCATGTTCTTAATGTACTCAGATTAATCACCACTTTAAATTATTCAGGGAAATACAAATGAAGTGACACACTTTTATCTTTCTTTGTTCCAAAGTTGGGAAGAGAGGATGGAACAGAAGAGATTGTGAGACTACGCGAGTCGTGTTACGTAAGATGTTATCTCCCGGGAAACCCAGATCCACCATAAATATGACAACCTCGGCTGTGAGCACCTTCCATCGCTGGCTGGCCTCAACATCCAATGACTTAAGACAAATTGAGACCATTCCAGCGGCAGAGCTGGACCCTTTACTGGTCAATTTCTACTTGAATATTAGGAGGAAAGATGGTGGGATCTATAATGCTAAGTCATTGAAAGCACTTAGAGAGGGACTGGTTCGACATTTAAAAGATCGTGGCTACCCATATTCAATATCTTTATCCATGGAATTTGGACAAAGTCAAGCAGCTTTCAAAAATCAATTCCACTATCTTCAGACCATCATTCGGGAATAAAACTGTTTTAGGCCTGAATTGCTGTTGCCATGAGTACAGTGTCAATACTGAATGAGGTTGTTTTGTGACATTGCTGTGCATAAGTATATATAGATACCGTAATGTTGTAGAATGATCTATGCTATATCGTCCTGTTTCATCCTGTGAAATTATTAAATCTAGGCTCATAAATCTGTACATACATATACATGTATGACGAAGGAAACCTGGCTGTGATAATCTAATTCCAATAAACAGTACCTGGGTGATCTGACATTCTCAATAGTGAGGCATACATGTAGCATAGAAGTGCATGGTCCATTTGTGCTGATATTTATTAGCTAATTCAACATGATCGGTCATTTCTCAGAAATTTTTCACACATAATGACAGTATAAGTACATAAGTTTATCTGTAAAACAGGCTTTTAGATAGCCATGAGACATCCTATTTTGAAATGAGACACCCTAAAATTTGGAAATTTAACGTGTATGAGATATGAATGAGACGACCTATTTTCAAATGCTAGCTAAAAAGCATCCACATTGAGGGACCTTGGTTAAACCATGGTCGGACATCAATAGATGTGGTGTTATATTGTGATCATGAATTCTGTCCATCAATCCATCTGTTAACTTTTCTTGTCCATGCAATATCTTGTTTCCAGTGGTTGATGATTGGAAGCAAACTTGGATACATTGTCTATGGGACAGAGAAGATCCCTAGGTACATGTATTAAAAAGGTCAAGGTACAATGTATAAAGATCAAGGCCATGAAAAAATGAGAAATCATCATGTTACGGATTAATTGCTACTAAACTTGGGGTACTGTAAACTCCAAGGAGGTTTTTCTCAAGCACACATTTTATGTTTCTAAATGTGATCCTATCTGGTTCCACACATTTATAAGCTCTAAAAATTTAGTCCATATCGGATCAGTATTAATTAATAAGCTGATTAATTTTAAAATTGTCCGAATTCAAACCAGGTGTTGGGAGTCGATTATGCTACATCGGGCAAATATATGCATGCCTTCTATAAGGTGTGCTAAATAAAACAACTGCAGCCATTTTTGACTCGTTTCGTTGGATTTCATGAGCTACGAGTAATTTGGAAAATTGGCACAAGGGAGAGAACTCTTGGTATCATGGAATGTAAAAAAAGGCTTTCATTTGGGGTGTCTTCACGATTTTGTAAACTGTGAGGTTTTTTCACATCACCACCTCATATCTACATTTTTCAGGCAGCAAATGGGAAAGGGCACCATGGAAATTTTATACGCCCGCCCAAAAGGCAGACGTATTATGTGATGTCAGTTTCTGTACATATGTCCGTCAAGGTCAAAGGTCACTGTCAGACCCAAATTCAAGAAATCATTAAAAATATATATTTTTTGTTGTGTCAGTAGATACATTCGGGGGACAGGATGTATCACATACCAAAATGTAGGTCAAGGTCATTGGTAAAGGTCACTGTGACTCCAAATCCTGAAATTCTTGAAAATCCTGAATTAAGTACTAACTCCTCTGACACGTATTCCAGAAAAAAAAAATAGTGATTAAAATCCTTTAAGTACCGATACAGTACAGAGAGGGTTAAGGGGAGACGATGGGTGGTGTACCAAAATTTAGGCCAAGGTCAGAACGTGAAGTTAATCAGGCCAGAAAAATGTGCAACTGATGGGAAATCCTAGATCAAGGTGTGAAAAATGGAAGATTGTAAAGTTTTGGATCCTGTCATAACTTCTGTTCAGGGATGTGTGCCCTCAAACTCTTGGCAAGCAAGAAGCCTATTGAGTTGCAGTATCCATCCATCTATCCGCTAAACTTTATTGTTGGCAATATCTCCTATTCCAGGTATGCATTACCCATGGGACGTAAAAAAAACATGGTCGATTAATTTTGAGGTCAGCTAAGGTCATTTATGCTGAAAATCTGAAGAGGAAGAAACATTGATTTGTTGTTAATACATGTATGCTGTAATCACAACATAGGAATGCAGTTTGTGATCAAATTTCAGTTATACATGTACTTCAAACTCCTGGTCGATGAGAAGCATATCGATTTTGAGGCAATCTCTCCGTCAGTCTGGTAAGGTTCTCTGCGAGATATCTCTAATTCGATCTATGATGTGGATCTGATTCAAAAGAAAAACCTATTATCAAATGTTAAGGTCATAGCTAGGTCAAGAGTCAAGGCAGCCTCAATGATAATTCTGTATTGCAAATTATTGTACTCAATCCTATTCCCTGAATTGGATTAATTTAGGGGGAAGGCAGAGTATTACTATATACCAAACTTGCATACATCCACTCGTTTTCAATCGTTAACAACTCTGTTATCCATTATAATGTGCAATTGCTTTTACATCAGGTTATAGGGCATATTGAAGCCCATCAGCTCTTGTTGACCATATGCAGTATAAAGTGCCACAGTCAAACCATGGTCAGGAAATCATGTTAGAACATGATCAAATGATCTGAGTGACAAAATTGGGAACACAGTTCATGTAAGAGGAGATACCGCTTTTCAACATGATTTGACATGTTAGCAAATAGAACAATGGCTGACCACTCGCCCATTTGCCACTATTGGAAATCCCGTAAATTCACATCACTTTATCTTACATGACCGATATGCCTAAAACTGATGGGTGACCATGGTCATAACATGGTTGACCATGTTTTAACCTGGCTGGCCATGATCAGTGTTGTAGTACTAAATCCACAGATTTCAGTAATATTTGCTAAAAATCTTGCGTTTTACTAACTTCTGCTCCTTCTTAAAAATCGATATTTTCAGTTGATGAATGTTTTGTGGGTTTATTTGGGTCTTTTTCAAGTGAATATTGGAATTAATGAAATTGGACACTATATTTTGTTAGTTACATGTAATCCCTGGACAATGCTGTCTGGCCTCGATGACAGCAGCGGTACCAACACCTGACTAGCCACTTGAGCTGCAGTTTGTCATTTTGAGCGCTTCCCTATGACTTTAACCCAGATTATATTTTTAATCGATGATAACTGGGTATATTTTCAACCTGAAGTTGACAAATTATCATAAATGTAAGCTCATTGGTCCTTTCTTGGAATAGTAGGAATATTTTATCCATATTATAATATTTACACCAGTTAGGAATAGTTGAAACCCCCACTCCATGTTATAAACATAAAGGCGAGGTCATGAGAACAACCCATGCATGCGATGGCCCACATGCTGTGTACCAGTGTCGCCGAGGGGCAGACAACATTGTCCAAGGCTAATGTAGAAAGACCCCATTGTGAGATACCAAAGGCTGTAATTACACACAAACCCTTTCCAGGCAACAATCGGAATTGTTTCTTTGTTGCACAAAACTCCAGTTTCATTGTTTTTTAGTACATGTAATTCATCCCAGTGAATTTACTTCTTGAGTCCACATACTGAGCTGTAGTGTACATATACATATCACTGTCATGAATTATCAAACATACATGTAGAACCATTATATGATCATACAGGAAATTATGGGACAAATCATCTCCTTCATACAGAAATGATTTTTTCTGTTTAGGCTAAAATAACTAATAAATAACACAGTAATATACTGCTATTTCATGTATCACACAGTGTTCCAATCAATACATATATAATTCACTGTACTGGACCAGTATTTGTTCATATAGTTGACATGAAGTTGAATTGAAATACATGCACATGCAGCCAATCCTTGACTTTCTTTCATTTGCATCAGATTTATTGAATGTATCTGTTTGTTGTTTTGTGTTTTTTTGTTCAGCTCACTGATTTCCAGAGTTGATGAAATATATGTAGACATGCTTGAAGGGAGTTACAGCATGTGATCATTCAGACCAGCTTTGTTTTTTTCACCCAGTGAGCTTTCGTCCGGACCCAAGCAGGGATGGTCATTCGGTGTTGATGAAGGATCTTGCATCCAGGCGGTCGACAGTGACCACAGACAGACAAGTTTCAGTGCTGCATCCCGGAACAGCCAGCAAAACCTCCTCAGCTGTGGCTACTTTCCAACGCTGGTTACAGGAGTCCAAAAATGACCTGAGGCCAATCGAGATTATCCCCCCTAATGAGCTCGACCCACTACTGGCCAGCTTCTTCACAACGGTCCGCAAGATTGATGGCACAGAGTATTATGCGAAGTCCTTGAAGGGTGTTCGAGAGGGTCTGGAGCGCCACTTGAAGGACCAATCATATCCCTGCTCTATCACATTATCCCCCAAGTTCCGTAACTGTCAGCTAGTGTACAAGAAGCGTTATCGCCAGCTTCGCCAGTGCAAAGATCTTCCATCTTTATAATCAACTGTTCATAATCCGATCGTTCATTGGCCGATTGGAAACATATCAGCTGTTCATTAAGATAATAGGTGAACCAAGTGTCAGGTGTGTCTATGGGTGGTTTGAAACCTCCGACGATAGTAGTTTGGGCGAGACTGAGCATTCCCAACTTCTGAATCTGAGAACCATTGTTGTGAGCTCCGAAGGTTTCTGAAATAACCAGAATGCACCATTCAATGCTGCTCTGGTTTCATACAAAATGGCAGTGTTCATCATGCTTATTAACCATGTTAACAGAGACTTTGCCCCTTCATAGTTGTTCGTAATGCATTGCTTTGGGATGAAACATTGAAACATTATTGTGTGACATTGTGCAACGATCAGATGATCTCAACAAAGGGCAGTAAGCTAATACATGTACACAACAGAAATGTTGCCTTGCACATGGAGATGTGTCCAAATACAATAAATTCTACATTGACTAGGGTGATCTGCCATGCAATTGAGCATTTCGTCACTGGCATCATGGTGTTTCACATCACAGGCAAGGTCTTAAACATTTGACAAAATCAAAATCAACTATGACACCCCAGGTCAAGCGGTCACAGACTTTGACATGTCAAAACGGGTATCACGTTGTCATGCTTCGCTGGTGTTACTGTCAAGGTTTGGTTGTTTTAATATTCACAAAACACCAGTATTACAGAAATATAGCATTTAAATGTAGCAGGGTTCGGATCTGTTTGGTATACATTTTAAATCCTTCCCTTGTCTGATAGAACACAATTCTGTAAATCATATGATGATCATGATAATCTTAAATACCTGTTTTACTGAAAAACAACAATTGTAGTGTGAACAACAGATGACCAGATATACATTTATAGTACATGTAGTGGACCTGCGAAATCCAGTTGTTAGGTTCATGTGTGTTGTTTCAGTTGGGTTGGTATATGTAGGGTCATGATGGTTTAGGGTTCATGCTTTTTGATGAAGCCATCACTAAAGTTCCTGGTTTTGTGTGTTTTTCAGGCACACCTGAGGGGTCTAGGAGTTTTCCATGTCCAATGTGTGGGAAGGGAATCTCCTTGCGCAAAAACCTGAAACGTCACATGGAAAGTCACAGATTTGATCCGTCATCCTTTCGTTGTGAATTGTGCCAGAAAGTCTTCAGCCGTGGGGATAGTCTGAAGAGACATCTACTCTTACATAAATATAACACCTGACTGTCAGAGAGCATTCTTGTAAGACCCTAATCGTTGAACACTAGTTATGTGGGATATCTTTCCATATGTGCTCTAGCATGCAGGTCTAACCCATCTGTTGTACAGTAGTAGGATATGCCATTAATACAATTGTTTTGTCACAGGGCATCACTTTGTCAGATATATTTATCATGGGCCCAAATCTGAATGATAAATGCATAAATAGTAAAAAAAATTGTTGATATTCGTACACCAGGGTCTGACATGCTTTTATGATGACTCAAAATTCTACTTAATTTATATTCATGTCATCGTTGAGTTGGCAGGAGGCTGATCAATTCTGTAGTAAAGCTAATGATTAGTCTGTTATTTAAAACGTATTTGTGCATACAAATAAATTGATGTCGTGTTACGTACATGAGAGAGGTGACAGGGTAATTCAATTGTGTGATGATCCCCACCTGGCTGTACATTGGATAATGGAAAAGAACGTCATCAGTGGTATTGTCAGTGTTAGAGACGCTGCCCAATGCCTGACTTACTGCAATACCATGAGGTCAATGACATTGTTATAGGCTCATAATTACTACCTTGCCTCATTCCCTGATTGAGTACTTAGCTCAAAGCAGACATTGCAGATAATATTTGGAATCGTCACATGTGAGCATGAACATTAGTCAACGTGGTAAGGCAATCCATTCTTGTAATAACTTGATGATTGCCACTGACCATCAGATCCATTGACCAGTTCCTGTGGTATTGTCAATGTTGGAGAGGCTACCCAACACTCAACTTAGTACAGCATCATATGGTCGATAATGTCATTTCATACCTCACATGGCTAATTTGTGTGGATGGAATTTATGTACATATTTTGAGTGGTCACTCAATACAGGATATACGATACATGAGAGAGTAGTTCTACTCTGTTCAATCAGGCCAATGTTGGCAGAGATCATTTAACTTCTCTGTAGAAACTTGAGGCAAAGATTTTTTGTGGGCCTTGTAATTGAAGGTTTCACGGTTGAATATTGGTCTGTTCAATTGAACCTTGGCACACACAATGTTCGCGTGAAAAACCAAAAGAAATGTGTGACAAATTACGCCCAAAACATCAACTGACTTACTGGTACATGGTTTAATCAAATTAATCAGAATCATAAAGGTCTTATAGATTGTGTTAATTAAATGTCATCAATACACATCCATGTATTGTCTTACTTTAAAATTCTGACAGGTATGTTAAATTTATGTAGATCATTGGAAAAATGCACCGGGAAACCGGGTGGTGTGCATCCTATTTGCAACTACCATTCAGCATGGCGTCTTGTAAAAATGATGCATTGATGCATACAGGGTCACTATATTAGTCGGAGGACGTACTTGTTGGAGTCGTCAAATAAAATCTCTTGGAAGGTGCAGTTCAGTTTCAGTTCAGTTTATTGGCATAAGAATCAGCGTAGCTGTTTTTCATCTTAGCACAAATAATATACATATATACATTAAGGGGATAAAACAAAAGATTGTTAAACAACAAAATATGGATAAAAACAAATGAAAACATCACATACTATTATTGCACTGGTTATGATACAGTATATGCATCACTAAGATATTAAGATATATATACGGTTCTACGTGACTTAAAATATGTTTTTTACAATGTCGTTTAAAAGTTTGGATTGTTCCACAGCTCTGGATTTCATTTGGAAGGCTGTTACAACACAGCTCCCCAAGCATGCCAAGATGAGCCAATGAATTTTTGAAACAATTTCCTCGAAACAAGTACACATCTATTAAAATAAAAACAATGTTTCACACTTAACCCATTTACATTCTTGTATCATATCAACTTGATGAGTTCGAGCACCACATTGCAATATTATCCTCATAGCTCTATTTTGCATCCATTGTAATCTACCAATATCACTAGCAATTGCACCACTATAGACTGTGGAACAATAATCCAAGTGTGGCAGGACAATGGTGTTATACAGAGTAAATTTGGCATCATTCGGAATAAAAGGCTTGACTCTTTTCAGGACCCCAATGCTCCTATTGAGTTTATTGACTGTGTAGTTAACATGGTCACTAAATCTTAAACAGTCATCAAAAGGAACTAGCATTCACTCTGCCAATTGATGAAAAAATGTCCTCTATTGCTAAAATATGACCATAGATCTTTGTTTTTGTTCTACAAGAGACCTGGGTTTAATTGACATCTTTTGCTGTTTTGTTCATCACAGCAGAATAAACATGGTTAACTCTGCATTGCCCCATGGTTACGCCATTTGATGCCCCGTCCTAGGCCATGATGACGCCTTGATGTATGTACTAAATTAATGAATTAACCTCGCTCAGTAATATTTCATTCCAGTAAATATTAAACGTGCTAAATTAAAAAATTTAAAATTTAAAAAAAATGAATAAACCTTTGACCCCAGCTCTTCAATAGATTTGTACCACAGGTGATCAATGAAAAGATCTATGGGGCAGTCTAGGAGAGCCTGTGTTGTTTAGAAAGGGGAGTCAAATGGTGTCATCATGGGGCAAAGACTTAAGGGATGACAGAATGATGGATTTCTTCATTGAACATTCACTCAGAAGATTGATTCATCCAATTTTTTATTTCCTTCAACTTCATGAGCATGTACAGGGTTTTCAAAATGAGTGCAGCAAATATATAAGTGCAAAAAATTACTATGATACGTTACTTACACAAAAAATATACACAATATAAAGCAAAACTTTGGTAATGTAATATATTGAAGAGGTATTAAATTGATAGAATGAGGTCTAACATATTTATGCTTACAAGTGAAATAAAAGTGGTAGAACATGATTTTAAGAACAGAGAATCATACATCTGTTCAAATCATGTGCGGTAAAATTATTTGCTTATGTAAGCAGTAATCCTGACGAAATTCATTAGGTGAGAAGTGATCACTTCTAGAAGTGTGTCCCATGACTGTACTGCCAAGCCCCCAAGTGGGTGAGCAGCATGCATTTTGTTCCATGTCTGTTGCCATGAGGGGAAGATTAATTTCCTTTACGTGATGGCTGTACATAGATAGCCGCAAATGTCCAGCTAATCATATGGTAGTTATATCGTCACTATAAAGTCAAAATAATGCTGAACGCGACGTTAAACCCCAACTCACTCACTGTATTGACAAGAAGATGATCTATAAATTAAGTCTGCTATGGATGAGTGTGACCGTATAATCTGTGACCTTTTATATGACTGGAGCTGTCTCATGGGTAAATTGTTGGGGTCCCAGGTATGAGAAGTAATTACATGTGGACCCAAACATTGTGATATGAATAAAAGATTGTTGAAAGTGATCAATGTTAAATCATACTCAACCTGTGTATTACTGATTTTCCATGGGGCCTTCACAAATCTTACATATCTCACAGAATTGATTAAATTTGTCTTCAACCTTGCTCATGCACCAGGTTACATGTTATCCTTGTTCTGCTCAAATATGACTTACACACCTGTAGGTTTAGACCCTGGCTGATTGTCTGATTGGTGTTTTTCAGGTGTTCCTCCTTATAAACAGCCATGCCTGGTTTGTGGAAAACTCTTCACCTATGTACGCAGTCTTCGAAGACACATGGACATTCATCGTAGTGTGCCTCGTGTCTTCTCATGCCCCTGGTGCCATCGAATTTTCACGCGAAAGGATAGTCTTTCACGGCATAAAAAGTTACACCTGAAAGCACCAAAATTTGACTCGCCTGATAGTTGAAGGCAAACAGAAATTGTGAATGACTGACTTGAGCAGATAGCTCAATATGCATATAGGCTAATTCAATTGCAGGAAGTGTAACATAATCATAAAATCAGGGTGTGATCAAATTTATTTAGCCATGCTGTTAATTCATTATTTCTTTGATATTTTAAGAGGGGGTTCAAATTTATTAGAACAACTGATTGAATTTTGTCCACAAAATTAGGGTTGATTGAATTTGAATAGGGTGATTGATTTATTTGAGGACTTACCGTATCTAACTTTTCACACACAATAGTGAGTGTTCTGTAGCAGCCCATTCTTACTTTGATTAGCATCTTTGACTCTCATCTCTTTATTCTGAGAGGATATCAAATGGTGGCATGCGAAACTCATTCTCGGGGGGAACAAACTACTGTTCAGATGGTCCCATGTCTAGACCAGTTTGAAGAGTCATGGGACACACTTGTATGAGTGAAACTTTATCACCTTTTGAAGTGATTTTATCAGGATTTGCATTTTTACTTTTTATTGATATGCATGAAATATGCCATTTTACTTTGTCTTAATTGAAAATATATATTTCTGTTCTAGAGACCTATACACATTCTATATTCCTTGAAAGCATAAATATGAGAAAAAAACATCATTCTTCAATAAACCTCTTCATCATGCATTGAAAAATTGTCCTTGTATTGGTTACATTTTTTGTGGAGGGGAACTAATCAAAGTGTATTTTTCCTTTATTTATATTGGCTGCATCCATTTTGTGAAGCCATCTTGTTCTTAAATCCAAATATTTGAAGAAATCACTTGTCTGAGTGATTTGTTGAAAAACTCATTCATTTTTGTCTTCCAAAAGATGTTGTTCATTCTTATGTTATGCAAATGAGAGTTTGAAATGATGTTCAAAATGGATTTTGTTAATTAAACCTAGTGGACTTAAAAAAAACATAATTATGCCCCCCCCCCCCTACCCTCCCCCCCCTCTAATTAGAAGGGGGGCATATAGCGATCGCTTTGTCCGTCCGTCTATCCATCCGTCCGTCTGTCCGTCCGAATATCTTCTCCGCGCGATATCTCGGTTAATATTTGATGGCCAGTGCCTCGTAGTTGTGCATCGTAGAGTTTTTTCCGAGTTCCGGTATAATTTTCAAGAGTTATGGCCCTTTTTCTGAAATCTCTGGGAATGGGACTTGTCCAGGCTGGATCTTGGTTAATATTGTATGGACAAGTACGAAATTTGCATGAGATGTGATCAGTGCCCCAGTTGTGCAGCGGAAAGTTTCTCCCCATTTCGCTTATATTTTCAAGAGTTATGACCCTTTGTTCCTGAAATTTCCGTGAATTGGGACTTGTCCGGGCTGGATCTTGGTTAATATTGTATGGACAATTTTGTAATTTGCAGGATATGTGGTCAGTGCCCTATAGTTGTGCAGTGTGAAGTTTCTCCACGTTTCGCATATATTTTCAAGAGTTATGGCCCTTTGTTCTTCAAGTCTTTGTGAATTGGGACTTGTCCGGGCTGGATCTCGGTTAATATTGTATGGACAAGTATGGAATTTGCAGGATATGTGGTCAGTGCCCTGTAGTTGTGCAGCGTGAAGTTTCTCCGCGTTTCGCGTATATTTTCAAGAGTTATGGCCCTTTGTTCTTGAAATCTTTGTGAATTGGAACTTGTCCGGGCTGGATCGCGGTTAATTTTGTATGGACAAATATGGAATTTGCATGATATGTAGTCAGTAGTTGTGCAGCGTGAAGTTTCTCTGCTTTCGGTTATATTTTCAAAAGTTATGGCCCTTTGTTCATCAAACCTAAGTGAATGGGATATATTTATTTTGTTCAGGCTGGATCTCAGTCCATAACCAATTTGGACTGGGAAAATGGCTATAAAATTGTTATTCTACATTCCAAAGCAGACCACATAGATCCTGAAGTACGAAATTGCCCCAAAAAGAGTGAATTCAAAGTTCGCTGATCGCTTCATAATTTCACCACAATATACTCCCAAGGAATGTAGGTCTCATAACCAGGTCACATTTTCGGATTTGGCGAAAGCCCTGACGACCATCTTGCATCAACACATTGTATTATTACTTGTTGGTCGATACTTGGAATATGTATTATGCGAGGCATGCCGAAAAAAATGACTGAAACTGAATTTTTATAGTTATTTAAATTAGGCCTCCACCGATCAATACAGAACAGAACAATGGCGGGGCAGTGTCGGATTAAAGCGGCAGCGGGGGAGGGGGCATGCAGGGTCCCAGGCAATCTCTGATTGCTTCCTTGCTTTGTTGTACCTAATACCGCTTATGCCGGTGCTAAAGGTCGTGTGGTCATATCATCCAAGTTGCCACATGAACAGGTACAATAAAAGCGTACCTGAGATACAACACATATCACGAATGTATGTGCTTTTGGTATGTGCTTTAGAATAGGTTAACTGGAAGACTATACTGTGAAGTCATGTGGCTCTGTCAGTATGTCGGCAGCTCATCCCACTTCTCTTATATGTGTTGTAATTGCTGAAGGAATTTCTTTGTGTGGGATTTCCCCTGGCCCATGACCAAGCAGACGACAGACGTTTCTATTAAATTCATTTTATTTTCATTGTAACCCTGGCTGTTTGTATGTTTTTTGAGGACATTGGCTTCATCGCATTGTGCTTCCTTAAAAAAAATTCACCTGTTATATATTTGGCCACGAACACGAGATAAACATTGACAGTGGACCAATATACTTCCATATGTTCCGGGGGTTTCTCCGACAAGTGGCGCGACTCAGGGCGACCTGGATAGACATGGTGAAAGTAGTCCCTCTTTTTTCGGAGGATGTGATACGGGAAATGCGATACGGAATAAGAAAACATGCCTTTGTATTTGTTACATAGTATACATAGGTATATGATAAATCCTATTACACTGCATATGCATTTGAAAGAAACTGCAGGTGGTTCCAGTGGCACATCATATTTAGCCCTATATCTCAACAAAAATGAAGCAGGCCTTCTCTCTCGTCGAGTTTACGACAAGAGAGATGATTACAATTTACAATGTTTTGATCAATACCTGTCGCCGGTTTCCTATTCCTCGGTATACATAATGAACCATGGTGGTCTCCTTCTTGTGGATATGCATCATACGACCACATTATACACGCACATATACAGTCCATGATCGGCTAGGTAGGTTATTCGTTGTACGGCATATTAAACGTGTAATTGTCGATGTCTATTAGTATCCCTAAAGTTCGCCGAGGAATTATTCGCTTACTTCATTGCTGTCGTGGGAGACCGAAGAAAATTTGGTCTTATGAACGTAAGTAACACATAAATATCTGCAGGGCACAATATATGTATACAGCCGCTGGGATTGATGGTAATACACGAATAAATACAATCAGTGTCAATAAATCAGTCACACCTAGGAGTAACAAACCCGGGTTGCAAGATATTAATCGAGTTGCAAGCGTATAGATTGTTACCTGATATGAGACGAAGATTCAACCTGGGACATTGATTGATCTAAGCGAGAAAAAGTTGAACCTACAGTACTCGATGATTGGCTGGACCTCACCAAGAGCAAGGTCGTTGAAACAATGCGCCATATTGACAGAAGTACCCTTCTCCAAGCAAAACAAGTACTGAGAAGCCCCAATTCGCAAGAAGTTCTAGCAAATCTCCAGAGTAAATTCGTCATAGTCCCAGCAGACAAAGCTCCAAATAATATAATATTCATATGTAAATATTACTATTCCCAGGTGCTGGTTGAAGAATTGAGTGTAAACATATCGTCATCAAATACGTCTACTTACTCTCAAACTGCATTTACTCTGGAAGATTTATTTAACAATCACAAAACGTTTCTCAATGAAAGAGGTATTTTTTCTTCCAACCAAACAAAACGATATACCAAAAGTATACTGGACTCCCAAAATGCATAAATCACCATACAAAGCTAGATTCATAGCTGGTTCTAGAAGCTGCACCACCAACCTTCTTTCAACCCTGTTGACGAGGGCCCTTCAGCAAGGTAAAAGCATTTTGGGAAAGGTATTGCGCCACTATTTCTAAAAACTCTGGTGTTGAATGTATGTGGATATTGAAAAACTCAAAATGTCTTACGGAAGAACTTGATGCTAAAGGTCACATACCGTATAGACATGTATCCACATGGGATTTCTCGACTTTCTATACCACAATCCCTCATCAGGACCTTATTGACCGTCTAACTTCATTAATAGTATCTGTGTTCAAGAAAACTGGTCGTAGATATATTAATGTCGGAAGCCATAAAGCATTCTTTAGCTCTACTACATACAAGAGATATCATTCATGGGACGTTTCTTTGTTTATAGAGTTGCTTGAATTTCTCATTAAAAGTATCTATGTGAAATTTGGCAACACAATATATCAACAGCATATAGGTATTCCAATGGGTACTAATTGTGCACCCCTATTGGCTGACCTATACCTGTTCTCTTATGAATGACTATATGCAGGCGCTTTCAAAAACCGATCCATTCAAATTACAACACATATAAGGGAAGTGGGAAGAGGTGCCGACATACTGACTGCGTCACATGACTTCACAGAATAGTCTTCTGGTTAACCTATTCTAAAGTACATACCAAGAATCTAACGATTCGTGATATGTGTTGTATCTCAGGTACGCTTTTATTGTAC
>JAVTVY010037755.1:0-17397 GCA_036873755.1 Hanleya hanleyi
TGGATATAGGTCTGAACGATAAACTCATCAGTACGTCCACCAATACGTACCCGTACCGAGCCTACATGGAGACGCTGTCGTACGGCAGTGATGCCAAAAAAATCACACTTACAAGCTCAGCTGTACTTCAAGGATACACCCGGAGTCATGAACAGCCTGATGGGTGCCAATAATGGATTCTTCGTACGCAAAAGAATGGCAGCCCAAAGCAAGTCCATCGAGATGATGGGACGACTGCACGCCGATCTGTTCCTGCAAGACCGCTACATGATGAACGGTGTATCCATCAAGATCAAGTTGATCCGTTCCTTACCCGCGTTCGCCTTAATGGCCGGTGGAGCCGGGGGTGTCAATTACAACATCGTCATTGAAGATGCAGCCCTGTTTGTCCGTACGGTAGATTTGCAACAGGGCGTGTTGCTGAGTCACATGGAAGCCTTATCGAAAAAAGCAGCCCTGTACCCCATCCGACGCGTACAGACCAAGGTGTTCTCTGTGCCAGCAGGTACGATGATGGCCAACCGTGAAAATTTATTTCTAGGGGATCTTCCTAAACGTCTTACCATGGCGTGTGTGACCAACACCACTTTCAATGGAAATTGGGCTGAGAATCCGTTCAACTTTGAACATTTCAACATCAACTTTGTGGCACTGCACGTGGCCGGCCATCAAATTCCAGCCCGTCCATTACAACCGGACTTTGCTAACAAAAACTATGCGCGGACCTACCTGAACCTGTTTACAGCCACAGGACAAAACAACCAGGACGAAGGCAATACCATCACTCGAGACGACTTTAGCCGTGGGTACACATTGTTCGCCTTCGACCTCACCCCCACCTTGGAACACGATCATCAACTGGCTTTGCTGAAGAAAGGAAACCTACGGTTGGAACTGCGTTTCGCCACCCCTCTAGCCCACACCATTAACGTGATTTGCTACGCCGAGTTTGATAACGTCTTCAGCGTGGATCAGCAAAGAAACGTGCTGTGTGACTACGCCAGCTAAGAGTCATCATCATCATGGATACAGAGCAGCTGATGGGCATACTCCAGCGTGATCCGAAGGTCCCCTTTCGAGGTGTGTTTCCACGCAATGTGTTTCCCACCCACTCTTGCACTCCAGCAGCCTACATCCTGAATACAGACACGAGGAGTCGACCCGGTGAACATTGGATAGCTGTGTACGTGGACACCCTAGGCCAAGGCGGATACTTTGATTCCTACGGACCTGCACCCCTACATGCCGATTTGGTGAAATTCATGGACGTCTCTACTACAGAGTGGCGTTGGAATACTCAAAGATTACAAGGACCCTTGAGTAGTGTGTGCGGACAGTACTGTGTGTTTTATCTCACTCACCGGAGTAGAGGACATTCTATGCCCACTATCGTACACATGTTTGATGATTATTGTCAAGCCGAAGACCGTGATGTTCTCGTCTATGACTGGACGGCCTCTCGTTTTAATGTGCATGCTCCATTTCTCTGGTTAACTTAAAAATGTACTGCGCGCGCGCAGGCCACTTGTTTATTATTATCACGTTATTGTTATGACGTTGTTGTTCTGACGTTCATTGATGTTGAATAAAAGATGAAAAAACACAAAAATGATGGGTTTTGACTTTTTTTTATTTAAGTCAACAAGAAAGGATTAGACTATATACAAATAGAATACAGGGTACAAATAGTAGGGGTTAAGGTACAAAAAAATTCTGTCAGGAGTAGGATTCGAACCTACGACAGCAATCGCCGACCAGCACTTAATACCGGCGCCTTAGACCACTCGGCCATCCTGACTTTTACATTTGTGTATCAACAGTTATAGTTCGACATTGTTCACAAATCCAAGTAAGTGGTGCTCACACCATCGGCCAACACTTTTCTTTTGGGGTAAAAGAAAGTAAAGGCGTCTCGTTGCTGAATGTACGTCCGCATCTGGTGATCCACCACTCGAAATCCTCGGTTAGTACCACTCGCACTGGCCTGGCTTTGCAGCACGTTCAAGTACAAGGCTTTGTCGATGTTGGGATCGCGCCGGCTCACCCCTTTGCAGCTAAACTTATTTTCCTCTCCTCCTCCGTCTCCTCCGTCTCCTCCGTAACAGTAATACGTCTTGGAGGAGAGACCAATCATAGCATCCCCACTCCACTCCAGCTTGAACAGGCCCGGCGTACGCTTATCGTACTGGTAATGGTCACGTCGAGGTAGCCACTGGTCCCGTTCCGCTTCATACTGGGTACGTAACTCCGGTTTCACCAGGGACTCCCAATCCGCATTAGAGACGGCCATGTAGGCCGAGTCGGTATCCATTTCCATGAGTTGCCAGTCTGATGGATTAAAATACACACCCATAAAATCATAGAGAAACTGCAGCATCCTCAGCTTGGCCACCTGATATACCATACATCCAATCTGCAGGGGTAGATTGTAACGGATAGTCTTCTTGGCTGAAGTGACTTCATAGGTGTCGTCATCGATGACCTCCACGGACCGAAACAGAGGAGAATTGACTTTTTTGCGGGCTTGGGCAGTAGTACAAATGTTCACGTTGACGTGCTTATCCTGGTTCGTTACCGTTTTTCCGTAATAACCATTGCCAGTCAGCTTCCAACATTCACCGATGATGGCCTCACTCGGGTATTCATCACCTTGACGACGGGCCGACGTCACGATGTCGGCATTCTCCGCAAAACAAGCGTCGGGTACGTACTGTATCACTTGATATATTTGGGTAATTTCCAAACCGTGGTTCATGTACCACTGCAGTAAGGGCGTGCCCAGCAAGATTTTCTCGGCCCACATACTACCAATCAACATCCGTCGAGGTTGAGGCAAACACTCGTGTTGCTCCGCATAGGTCCTCATGGTGTCCCCAATATCAGCCCGACCCACCAGCGTGTTCTTAAAGATGGGAGGGCACTGGGCGAAGAGAGGCTTGAGAGTGTCGGGAACATGCAAATCACATTCGACAAAGCCGTAGAGGTCCCCCGAACGAATGGCGTCCAACATCTGTGGCAGACTCAGAAGTCGCCGACGACTCAAGGGGTACTCACGCTCTTTTAGGAAACGTCGTAAATGGGGCAGGGCCTGCCACATCGTGTGAAATTCACACTCCCACATTTCAATCAGATGGTATCCTCTCTCTTTCACATAATCACCGTTCGCCACCACTTCTTCCCGTAATTCTTGCGGTGTTTTTCCACGTCGCTCGTTGAAGCGTCCAGCGCTGAAATGGCATTCGTGGCCGTGCCAATAGCAACCGTAAAATTGGAATACGGTGGGTGTGCTACCCACCAGGGCAAACCCATCGACGGGAAGTCGACGATCTCCTATGCGCTTCTCTGTGGCGTTGGTCTGGTGTCGTATATAAATCGCCCGTCGATAGGCTTCCCAATCCAACCACTGATCAGCCAGATGCTTGTAGGGTGTACGTTGCGGTGTAAAATGCCGATCTTCCGCCAACCAACGTGTATAATGGCCACTGGGCATAGGTTGGGCCAGCGACCACAGGTACAAGGCATTCGCATCGAAACCGATGATCTTAGCACAGGGTTTCCCACTGGGGAGAGTAGTGACGTCCTTCTCGTGATAACGGTGAAAAATAAGACTCGGGCCGCCCACAATGTTCTGCTTTAGACAATCATGCATGTCTGCATCTTTTTGCTGTATCAGCGAGAAGTACGTAGCACACTCTTGAAAAAGATGGCGAAGCGCCAGACCCGGTAAACTCAAGCACTCCTTGAAGATGTCGACGTGCATTTGGCGACGAAAGAGTTGCACCATTTTCTCGGCCGCTTCGAGGAAAGGAACCACATCTAGGTTATTATACCATATCAGGAAATCTCGCAAGGTCTGCATATGTTCATCGTTCCATACCTGCTGTAGTTCCCGGTACGTGTCTTCCGGACATTCCACTTGCTTCAAATCATCAAAGAAGGCGTGCCGGGGTGGCAACTGTGTTTCCTGCAAACGGTCGAGCGATGATATATACGTGTAAGGGAACCTCCCTTTGGTTTGTGCACAGTTATAGGCCTTGACCCACTGATCATAGCTACAATTAGGAGCTAAATAGTTCCGTACATCCAGGAAATGCAGTGATGTGGTAGTGAGGGCCATATGATTATTGATCTTCTTGATCACGGACTTGAGGGTATTCGACTGGGCCAAGTAGGGGTAAAGAAATTCTTTCACCATGTTCAAATCATAACGTCCCGAATTGAAACCTAGCACCGGTAACTGACCTAGATATTGTAGGAAGCGCACTTTCAATTTCTCCGCATACGGTTTCGGTAAAGGCACATCCTGCGACTGCAGGGGCTCGGGCTCCGACTCGGACTCGGACTCTTCATCGTCACTAAACGCTACACCCGGTATAGGAATACGATCGTCCAGCTGGTCCAGTACGTGCTGGAACTTGGACACCAATAGTTCTGTACTAGCCGCACTGACTTGCTCTAAATACTCCATCATGCGGGTGATCAACTCATGGGATTCCCCCGTGGACACGAAACACACCGGAGCAGCGTCATAGCCAGGTACGTTGCTGGAAATACTGACACTCAGAGGAATATGGCGCTGCGTCCACTGCGTTTTCGCTGAAAACATGTCCATGGGCTCCAACAGGGCCTCAAAATCGTAACACGCCCGGTAGGGAAAATAACGATCCACCTCCGGTATGATCACACCCTCATCGGCCAGTTCCTGGAAAATAGTAGGCGCATTATGATACACACCACCCGGATATACTCGCTTGACACTGTTGTCACAGATTTTCTCGTGGCGATGTAAGTCGTAAGACTTTTTAAACACCCGATGGCATTGGGCACAACTGAAAGACTGAGCGTACTGGCTCATATTGGAGATAAGCGAAAAATGACTCACGCCATTGTCGTCGAACACATTGACTTTCATCGTAGCAGCATACCGTTCTGTTGAACGACGAACCAATTCAGCCACAAATGTATCCTCCTCTTCGCATCGTAATCGGTATACAAAGATATTGATGTCGAACAGTGTTTCCACGTCATCCAAATTCTTGAACGGCACTCCACGGAAGTGCCGCTTATCCAAGTCTTGCTGCTGTAAATACTGTTCCCAATAGTCATCGGCCACTGTGTCACAAGCCCTGGGGTTACACTCGTCCACATGCACGGCCAAACACCGAAACAGACATTTCCGGTCTTTGTAGGGCCCCTTCATCCCTGCTGTTAATGCATACAGACCGGGTCGATGAAGCAACCACGGAGGGAATAGTACAGGAGCACCGATAGGATGATCTCTCATTTTCGTGACGAAAAATGTGACGTTGGTGACCATTTCCACAAACCATTGGGTATTGGGGCGTTGCAACCGGGCCCATTCCAATGGATCCAACCTAGTCAATTGGTCGATGAGTGGCTCCAGAGAAATCGCATCCGTCACCGTGAACGGCTGATGAAACACATAGGTATTATTGCTGGGATAATAATACCGCACCTGATCCGTCTCCTTGTGCCGTAAAATGTACCCGAATGTCATATTCAACTTGAACGCTGTCACCTGATCTCTGAAAATGTTCTCGGCATAGGTAGACAGATACGTGAGGTCCTGCAGCCGAAAGTTATACAAGTCCAATAGACGACGGTCACGGTGAAAACAGTGGCGTATGGTAGCCCAGTGACGTTGATAAATGTCCCTGACACGCTCGTCTTCAGGCAAGACTTCAACCGGAGGTGCTGCTGGGTCCCAGGGAAAATCTTCTCCACGTCTCATGCTTTTCGTCTCATACAAGCGGATAGGCAAGCAGGCAGACTAGAGGTGAAACAGGCAGGCAGGCGGGTCAGGTCAGGTAAGTCAGAGTGCTCCGCAAGGTAGTGCAATGAATACACCCCTACCCTAAAAATCGACTCCTTTTATACGTTTTTCTACAATCCGCCATCTTAAACCCGCCACCCACCACCACCCACCATAGCGGCCATCTTAAACCCGCCACCCACCACCATCCACCACAGCCGCCATCTTGCACCCGCCACCCACCACCACCCACCACAGCCGCCATCTTAAACGATGTGGTGGGTGGTGGTGGGTGGCGGGTGCAAGATGGCCGCTGTGGTGGGTGGTGGTGGGTGGCGGGTGCAAGATGGCCGCTGTGGTGGGTGGTGGTGGGTGGCGGGTGCAAGATGGCCGCTGTGGTGGATGGTGGTGGGTGGTGGTGGCATGGCCGCAGGGAGGGTGGCGGGCAAGATGCCGCTGTGGTGGGTGGTGGGTGGTGGCGGTGCAAGATGGATGCTGTGGTGGGTGGTGGGTGGCGGGTGCAAGATGGCCGCTGTGGTGGGTGGTGTTGGGTGGCGGGTGCAAGATACCACCATCCACCACAGCCGCCATCTTGCACCCGCCACCCACCACCACCCACCACAGCGGCCATCTTGCACCCGCCACCCACCACAGCGGCCATCTTGCACCCGCCACCCACCACCACCCACCACAGCGGCCATATTGCACCCGCCACCCACCACCACCCACCACAGCGGCCATCTTGCACCCGCCACCCACCACCACCCACCACAGAACCACACGCATGCGCACATCGCCACTTCTGACGTCACAACAGGTTCTGCGCATGCGCAGTGAAGCGCTAAATACCCCGTTGACTCTTTGTATACTACTTAGCCCCATCTTATATCAATTAGCTCCAAACCTATAAAATTCGTGTTAACAATACACGAAGCTCATATATAAGGGTATCTCGGAAAAGCAAGATGCGACACTTGAATGAGTGGCAAAATATTTAAGCACCACATATTGTAAGGCAACATAATAGCAGTTAAAGAGTTAAATGAGTTAAATGCCAATATATGTAGATACGAAAGATGTAAATAAACGTGCCATAATTCCAATAGTATATATATGTAGGTACAAAGCTTACACGAAAATCATATGATAAATTATTCGAAATACATGATTACTTGATCAATTACTTGAATGTTAGAAATTGTATTGCATGGTTCATATTACACATTGGATAATTGGAAATCGAAAATATAAGTTACATATGTACAATGTGTAGACTTGATTGTCATTGTATTGTCGGTTTTAATGTTTGAAGTTCTATTAACCTGCTTTATAGTAAGTTTGTCAGTTTTGTTGCTTCTTTTATTAGCCCACCAGATGGTGGGCTGTTCAAATCACTTTTCGTCTGTGGTCCGTCGTCCGTCCGCCTGGCGTCCGTCGTCCGTCCGTCCGTCCATCCGTAAACAATTCTTGTTATCGCGATTTCTCAGAAACTACTTTATGGATCTTTCTCAAATTTGGTATGCAGGTTCCCCTTGGGGCCTAGTTGTGCAAGACACCTTTTCTGGTCCGATTCGAAAATCCAATATGGCCACCAGGCAGCCATCTTGGATTTCCCCATGAAACCTTGTTATCGCGATTTCTCAGGAACTACTTTATGGCTCGTTCTCAAATTTGGTACACAGGTTCCCCTTGGGGTCTAGTTGTGCAAGATACCTTTTCTGGTCCGATTCGAAAATCCAATATGGCCACCAGGCAGCCATCTTGGATTTCCCCATGAAACCTTGTTATCGCGATTTCTCAGGAACTACTTTATGGATCGTTCTCAAATTTGGTACACAGGTTCCCCTTGGGGTCTAGTTGTGCAAGATACCTTTTCTGGTCCGATTCAGAAATCCAATATTGCCACCAGGCAGCCATCTTGGATTTCCCCATGAAACCTTGTTATCGCGATTTCTCAGGAACTACTTCAAGGATCGTTCTCAAATTTGGTACACAGGTTCCCCTTCAGGTCTAGTTGTGCAAGATACCTTTTCTGGTCCAATTCGAAAAACCAAATTGGCCACCAGGCAGCCATCTTGGATTTCCCCGTGAAACCTTGTTATCGCGATTTCTCAGAAACTACTTCATGGATCTTTCTCAAATTAGGTACACAGGTTCCCCTTGGGGTCTAGTTGTGCAAGATATCTTTTCTGGTCCGATTCGAAAATCCAATATGGCCACCCGGCAGCCATCTTGGATTTCCCCATGAAACATTGTTATCGTCATTTCTGAGGAAGTACTGCATGGATCTTTCTCAAATTTGGTACACAGGTTCCCCTTAGGTTCTAGTTGTGCAGGATATCTTTTTCGGCCCGAATCGTAAATCCAATATGGCCACATGGCGGCCATCTTGGATTTCCCCAGGAAACCTTCTTATCGCGATTTCTCAGGAACTACCGCATGGATCTTTCTCAAATTTGGTGTACAGGTTCCCCTTGGGGTCTAGTTATGCAAGATACCTTTTCTGGTCCAATTTGAAAATGCAATATGGCCACCGGGCAGCCATCTTGGATTTGCCCACGAAACTTTATCGTCATTTCTCAGGAAGTACTGCATGGATCTTTATCAAATTTGGTACACAGGTTCCCCTTGTCGTCTAGTTGTGCAAGATACCTTTTCTGGTCCGATTCGAAAATTTAATATGGCCACCAGGCGACCATCTTGGATTTCCCCATGAAACATTGTTATTGCGATTCCTCAGGAACTTCTGCCTGAATCTTTGTCAAATTTGGTACACAGGTTCCCCTTGTCGTCCAGTTGTGCAAGAAACTTTTCTGGTCCGATTCGAAAATCCAATATGGCCACCAGGCGCCCATCTTGGATTTCCCATGAAACTTTGTTGTCATGATTTCTCAAGATCTTTGCATTGATCTTCCTCAAATTTGATACACAGGTTCCCCTTGTGGCCCAGTTGTGCAAGATTCCTTTTATGGTCCGATTCGAGAATCCAATATGACCACCAGGTGGCCATCTTGAATTTCCCCTGGAAACATTGTTATCGTGAATTCTCTGGAAATATTTCATGGATCTTTCTGAAATTTGGTACACAGGTCCCACATAGGGCCTAGTTGTGCAAGATACCTCTTTTGGTCCGATTCGAAAATCCAAGTTACGCTTCAAATGAATACGGTATTTCCGAGTTGTGACGTTGTATCACAAGAGTCGGCGGATCAAACGGTGGGGCATATTCTATATATTGACTATAGAAAATATCCGTACCTTCACCTTCCATACCAAGGAATTCAAATAATTCGGAATTAAAACGTATTTCTTCAAATTTTAAATCAGTTTTCTTTAGTCCATGCAGTTGCAAGTGAACTGTCCCACCGTTTCTTCTGCTGGCGGATCGGCTACATGAAGGGATGTCACTCTTGTGACACAGCGTCACAACTCGACGACTGTAGACTACTTTCAAATTTACTGCGCGGACCGGATCCCTTCAGTATTAAGTATTGTACCATCTTACCATTTTCGAGCATGGTATCTTAAAAGAGATATCTCAAACTAGCCCAGTAAACAGCATTTGTTCCTAATTATAAAATCTTAAGTATGTTTCATAGCTCATGCCAAAGTGTCAAAGAGATTTGTCTTCGCTTCCAGTACCCAATGATGACACGTGCAAAAAAAAAAAAAATTACTACAAAACGAAGACGAAGGATCCGCCGTACATTTACATTAACTTTCAGACTAAATTTGCTCATTTCTCTTGTACTATAACAACCGACAGAAGTACAGTTTCTAGAAATATCGAAACTCCTGAAACTTAGGAAGATGATATCTTTGTGTTTTCCAGTGTCCCTTTTTTGATCTTTTTCGCTCAGATTCGAAATTCTGTAAACAAAATTTCAAATCAATCGCTTGTTCCTAGTAACAATGGACAAAAAGATCCTCTTGTCATTAGCTTACAACTATCGGACAATGGCGGGCGCCAAGATCTTTCAGGATCTCTCGTTGTTTTACAGATCGAGTAACTGTGACTCTCGAGTTATCTGTTTTCGTTCCCCATTCCCAGTAAGTCGGCAGAAGATATTACCGTCAAAGGTCCAGGCGCTGTGGACTTTACCTTCCTTTTTCTTCTGTAGGAGTTTTTTGAAGAGCTGGTACCTCGCTTGGGTTAGATCCTCATTAATGTAGATGTCCTGATGATCTGGAATTTCTTTCAACAGTTGCCGGCTTTTCATGAATTCTGTGCGCTTGCGATAAGATATGAACTTGGCCATAATTTGACTACGGTGTTCACCTTGAAAATGCGTTCGCGACAAGTCATCTTTGGAGACTGTCAACTTCATGGATGCTGCAAGTCGACACACAGCATCGTCAGTGTTCTCACCCTCTTGTAGTTTCAGACCGTTGATTCGCACACATTCCCTTCTGCTATATTGCTCAGATTTGTCGAGAAGATGTGTTTGTCGAAGGCTCTCATTTAGACCACACCCGCTTGCCATTGTGCATCCATACCTCCAACATACGGGGGATCGGTTCCGCCGAAAATGGCGGTAGGCAACTCGATACCCATCACATTAAATACTCAGAATGCAAGCTCATCGACCCAAACAGCGTCACATCCGAAGAGCTTCACTCCACAATTCTACCGAACAAAACCAGTGGGAAAACATACAGTTCATATATATATATTTTTTTATACCCCCTTACCTTTCCGGAAAGACACGGTGCCATTTGACTCTGGAAGTCACGCCGTCTGCCGGGCGTGACGCCATCCCGGGAAGTGAAGGGAGAATGACCTTTAAACCAGATGTGACCTGGACCGGAAATGACGGCACCGTGACATCACCGGATGTGACGTCATCTGCCTCACGCAAAACAGCCTCAATGATGGTGACTCAGTGTTTTCCTACTACAATCTCGGCACAATGGTTGGTGCACTGGTGCAAAAAAGAGAGAGAGAGAGAGAGAATTAAGGTTTAACGTCGCGTTCAGCGATATTTCAGCTATATCGCGATGAACCAACTATCATTAACCTATGCAAATTCCTGGGGAGGACGAAAAGAAATGAAAAGTGATTTCTTTTCCAAAGAAAGTATCGACGGAAATCGTTTCTAATTTAAGAAATGAATGCAACCGCATTGTAATCAATGATTTTTCCTTGGTATGCTGCGTTTTAACATCGAACGTCAAGTATTGGTGTGAAACGGTACGATATGATACTCACATGGTTTTCTTGCAAAAAATTAGGCTATTTTCAATTTCTTTCCGAAAGACAGCTTCCATTCGCCTCAAATTTATCGCGTGAATACCTTTAGCCGCACATACACGATCATTAGCCATCCACAAGTAATCCATGAACTTGAAATCTAAAGATCTTGAATGATTGGTTATGTTTTAACAAAATGGATTAAAGGAAATTCCGCAACATGCGACTCATGCATTAATGTTCTATATTGCATAGTACACAGCCAGAAAAACAGTGTTGGCCCAACACCATATTTTAGTGTTGAGGCCAGTTCAACACCAATAAGTGGTGTTGAGAAACGGTGTTGACATAATTCAACACCAAAATGTGGTGTTGAGGCCAGTTCAACACCAAAAAACGGTGTTGACCCAATCCAACACTGAAAAATAGTGTCGAGACCAGTACAACACCAAAAAACGGTGTTGAAAGAATGGTGTTGAAAATCTAACACTGAAAAACGGTGTTGAGACCAGTTCAAAAAAAAAAAAACAGTGTTAAGAAAAGGGGGCGATTTTCACCGTTAATTCGAGGTTGGTAATCGTTTGCAATCGATAAAATACATGTATTATTAATAATGTAACATTTAACAGCTCAAAGAATCAATTGTGTGATAAAGATTCCAGAAAAGAGTAATAAACAGCTATAAATACAACAGTGGTTTAACTCAGCTGCCAAATTTCTGGGGTGACGCCGTTATTGTCGGCATATAGCACATACCAGTACGTGAGTTCTATTGATATCTCCACATGTTAATCTGTATAATTAACAGCTTTATAAAAGCAGAAGAAGAAAAAAATTATTAAAACAAATTATCCGTAAAGGGCTATACGCTAAAACAAGTATATATCTGCGTTATTTACTATTTCCTGATCAATAAGTCAATCATTAAGGCAATCATTCAATCTGAATAATTAACAGCCTTATGAAAACAGAAGGGGGAAAAAAGTAAAACAGATTATCCGTGCTATATGCTGACAATAACGGTGTTCACCGCTGTGTTAACCCCAGGATTCCGACGGCTGGTTAGCTCGCTGTCGTAGGTTTGTTTAAAGCTGAATTGAAAAATTACTTTATACCAAGCAAGTAGACAAAGAAGTTGGAATTTTCCAGTCATAATTGTCGTATACGTATAGAGTAAACTTACTTGTACGTATTTTGCCGGTTTATTGCGACGCACAGTGCGCTTTACTGCCAGCTTTTCAACTTTTCATTTGAAAAAGAAACACAAATTTGCAAATGACGGACGGGTTTTACGATTCTCTGTCTAGTGCTTCCGCCGAGGTCCGCGCGCCCCGCATCTATCCTTATATAAGACAATGCCGGGCTGGCTGGCCCAGAGTATTCCAAAACCAGGATAGCTAACAGTTATAACGTCGGACAAAGGAAAGACACACATCTCATGGCCTATAAAGCGTATGTTGATTTCCCACACCTAAGCGCTGCGTTGATCAGTTCCTTCACCTATAAAGTGAATATTAAACGAAAAGACCTATCCGGCATTGAATGGTTCTGTTCACCTATAAAGTGAATACTGAACGAAATCACCTAGACGGTGCATGCCCACCTACCATAAATTGGTGCAGGCTCTGACAATATGCAAATGCATTCAACTTTAATATATGGAATGAAACACCTATGCCGTACGTGCCCACCTACCATAAATTGGTGCAGGCTCTATTAATATGCAGATGTTAACTAAGTGTTAACTAACACCAGCTCAACACCAATTAACAGTGTTAACTAACACCAATAAATGGTGTTGAAGCTGGCTCAACACCATTTTTTAGTGTTGACTGACAAGTGCTGATGCTGGCTCAACACCAATTAACAGTGTTAACTAACACCAATAAATGGTGTTGAAACCGGCTCAACACCATTGTTTAGTGTTGACCGACGAGTTCGGATGCTGACTCAATACCGAATAACGGTGTTAACTAACAGCAAATAACGGTGTTAACTAACACCAATAAATGGTGTTGGGGCAATATGGTGTAGGCCGTAACTCAAGACTGTTTTTTAGTGTTGAAGTCAACACCAATTTTTAGTGTTAATTAACACCATTTTTCTGACTGTGTAGTCCTCAAACGCTGCCGGAACGCAATAAATCATACATTTCCCGTCTGTATTGGCGTAACACGCCCTATTGGCATTTAGTGAGCGGTAAGAGTAGATTATCAGAAGAACTGTGTTGTGATCGGCGCTTTCAATCAACCAACTCTTACGACGACTGTCTTTCGGGTTTAGTGTTGACTCTACCCCTGGATAGCACAGTGCGTCGAACCTGAATCTTCATATCATAATTTGGAGAAGAAATCCTGAGCTCGACAACATGTTGAAACCACCGACCAGCTGCCAGGCAATGTCCATACGGTGACGACACAAGACGTCGACGACGACGTTGTGGGGTTAAATTTGACTTATGTGCAAGTGACCTGTACTCGCGTCCTCTGTTGTGGCGTTGTTGGGCTGTCCGGGAGATATTTCGTAGAAAACCCATATATTGCGGTCAAACTCTAAAATTGCCTGATTCAAACCCCGGAGAAAACCTATCCGAGCAGCCTGGCCCATTGTTTATGTCAAGAGATGTTCAAACAATTCTTCTTGAGCAATTTGAAGCTGCGGTTGTGAAAGAATGAGACAATTTCTTGATTTATCGGTTACAAAACCTTTTGACAAGAATACCGTGGCGTTTTACCCCAACAAGTGGCGAACAAGGCAGAAAGTCAACATACCAAGGAAGTTTGAATTACTGCGATGTGGTAGCAAAGATTTTTTAATTCAAAATGTCACTTTCTCAGAAGGATATAAGATTTTCATTCGCATTGCCCTTCACAGGAATTTGTGTAGATTAATGATAAATATTTTAGTTCGTTTGAAATGGTACCCTATTCGAATCCACAAAGCATATAATCCTTATGAGATTCACGGACCATAAACAGAAACACTAAAGAAATCAATCTGATTTTCCAGAATCATTAATTAGTTAATTAATCAATTAGCTTTCTTAATCGGAAGTATACAAGGCAAAAACAAATCCTGCTGGGTAACCCTTTACTTCGATGGGACTTGCGTCACGTGCTGGAAGTCACCTGATGCTTGATTCAAGACATTGCTGAGGTTGTGAGCACCACCCGTCGCCAAAGATATTCCGACACCAGTAAATCTATCATTGGGGAAGCGATGAAGTTACTTGGTCACAGTGAATATGGTAAAGCCGTGACTAACCAAGACCGCCACGTCCACATTAGGAATTGAACCACATAACAAGCCCGCAAGCGCCTGAATACACCCCTGCATTGTCCACCCTTCCACCCCAGATGGTGTACCAGCTGGTCAAGCTCCGCATGCTGGAATATCTATACGACTTTCTATGTATATTTTTCGAACCCCACTGATGTATGGTATATTGATGGTTTGTCGGAGTAAATGTGATTATCTAACTATCAGAATACATCACTACGCATCGTTTCGTATTTGACCTTTTCTGTAAGAGACTGTCTTCATAAGTCTTCCGATCTTTGTAAAAGTGAACGCTGAAACTATACCGGTTTACATCTAGTTTTGAGAAAATAAGCATGCCCATGCAGTCCAAAACTTGAAAGTCGGTATTGAGTTCGGGATCTATCAACTTCTGAAGTGACACCAGAAGTCTGAAGCTTTTACAGATCGAAAATGCACTACCAAAATGTACCAGGAAACCTCATTTTCTATCTAGATTAAAAAAAAACTTCAGAGGCAGAATGTTCGGATCCGTTGTGGGAAGGCGGGAAGCTAGTGAATTGTATCTCTACGTTTAGCACTCTTCTGGCGATGTCAAACTATTCCGACAAAATGCACCAGAACAATAAGAAAAATCTCGATAGGGACCATATAGCAAGGAAGCATAAATTTCACTTCAAAAACCACTCTGCTTGAAACATAAGTCGCAAATATGCGATCATAATGCATCAGAACGTGCCATTTGACGTCCAGATTTTCAAAGCAATTATTAAAAACCAAACTTACGAGCGACAACTGGGCCTCAATTTCGAATTTATTCGTTAAAATTGGCAAGAACGTGTCTCTAGCCCTTTCGAACCCCAGAGCTTCCGGGTTTTAGGCGGCTCCTGGACCTGCGACTAAAGTGCTGGAATACCGGCTGTAGACCCAGCAATACGAAACCGTCAAAATCTTCAAAATTGACCACCATTGCCGACAAAATTATGCTATAAAATATGTTGTGATAAACTTTCCAAACTGAATCGCATCGTCTGGAAGCTATTATAGAACAGAGTGCGTGAAACTGATGTGTAGGGTTTCGAATTTTTCGGGAGATGGGGGGCAGTGAATGCTTCGGGACCCCCAGTGGTGCGCTTCTTCAGTGCGCGTTGTTATGAATGTATACACGTTATAAAACATGAAGTGTGTATGCGAGGAGTGAAATAAAACGGTATGTAGTATGTAATTGACTTGGACGAAATTGTGTGAATTGGATGAAAAAAACAAAACAACAAGGTTTGAATTTCAAAACAGTGTGAACAATTGGATCTCTTCTCCCTGGAGACATACTTGATCGAATGGCTCTATCGTGGGTCATGTGATACAACTTGTCACTTCAAATATGGAGAGCTCCACTGTTCGTCATCTCCAAAATTACAGTGTTCTAGCTAGTCGACACGTTTAACGTTTTGTTCCACGTGTATAGCTTTATATACAATTTATACCATCCGTCGCTATTTGTAGAAAGACGATGGTGTGTATTTTGTGTGTGTATGTTCGAGCGTGTTTGGGAGCGGGTGGGGGTCCCAGGATAAACTCAGATATTGTAGAATTTTATACAACTGTAGTTTAGTGTTCGCGCAGCGCGCAGTGCAAACGACGACTTCCGAAAAGCAGCGAATCATGTCTAGATTTTGACACTATTTGATAACAAATGGTGGACACAACCTCTCCTTCGTCATCAAAAGACGGGAAAGCAACCATTCTGTTTTAGGCCTTTGCAGAGTCTTCTCTCATTATTGGGCTTACTGATCTATTTTCAATGACCGAGGAACAATATACAAAATTTTGCTCCATCCTGCTAAAACATTTGTCCGTTACGATTGATGATGTGTTAAATTGATATACAACATCAAAATGTTTAATGTCAGGAAAATCAAAATCTATTGTTCCTCGTATTTAAAGTGTCACATAACTATGACGCATTTTTTTCATGTTGAAACTAAATTAGATATGGTGGAGAATCGTTATTTGAGGCGGAAAAATTTGTCTAGTGGGATTTTTTTTTTTGCACAACAAACGAGAACGCAACGCCCCGATGACCGGTGGCCAGTTTTGCATTTAATCCTGATCATTTGCAATCATGAGCAGAAGGCTAAATGCATCCGACACTCGTACCGGTGTGCAACGAGCTCGACACCGTACATTCTAAAAACGTTGTTCTACATCTGTATGGAGCTGATAGATAGATAGCTACTTTAGTTAGCGTCGGTTTACAGAAAAAGACAACATTATCTCATGCTGGATATTATCACGAACACATGCAACATTCAGTGATTAACACTTACAAAAATATGTGGAATATATACATACATAAGCATATCGCATAAATTATTCTATGTTTTTATTCATTTAATAATATGGTAAATACAACTTCTGGCTATATATAACCAGTGGTTCCATTTAGAACCAAATTGAACCCTACTGGTTTTACATAGACCCATCTGGTTAAAAAAATGTATATTGAATCACACGTTCTATAGCAATAACTTATTCACCACTTATCCCATTACGAGCGAGTAGGATTTTAACGTCGCTGTCACGATTGTTCAGTCATATCACGACGACCCGGTCACGTTATCCGGACACCAATTCAACTAGGCCCGAAAGCCACTGAAGTGCGGTCATCTCAACATGAATAAATGTAAGAAAAATTGTAGTAAGAAAGGCAGTACCCGATAATTTTTCGCCTCTGACTTAATTATCGCAAGGTCCGATATAATATGATGTTGGGGTCAATGTTAATGATGTTGGGATCCCAAATACTTCTGCGTTTTTGTTGGATGATTCTCTCGACGTTTGAGGTACCGGTAATTCTGCATTCTCATTGGATAATTATCTTTTTCTTGGATGATCATCGAATCCTGTCGGAGTTCGAGATAATTAGTGTGTGTTTTAAAGTTATTCATTCGACCAGAATTTCATTCAACTGTGATATAATATCGTTACTTCCTGTGTCGCATTCAAAGAACCTTTAAACCAAGAAGGGTGCGTTTTGTTTTGGATCAAAGACCTCCGGGGAAAGTTGTTCATTCACGAGGCTTTTTTGTCTAATTTACAGGTCATTTTCCTGGAATAGCCCCGTTTCAATCACAGTATGCCCTCCCTGCATTTTCTCTACCACCAAGGCTAGAGC
>JAVTVY010037756.1:0-15619 GCA_036873755.1 Hanleya hanleyi
TTTTATTTTGTGATATATACTTATATGTAACCAACTATATTTGCAAAACTGTGTTTGATACAGCTACTACATTTTGGAAACTTGATTATCTAGCTGTGTTCTAGAAGCATGCACAAAATTAGTCGCCGCATTTATGCCCCTATCTTTGATTTTGTCATATACACTTGAATATAACCAGTTATATCTAATTTACTGTGCGGTACAGCTACCGAATTTTGAGAAAACTGTTTTATCTAGTTGTATTCTAGATGCCTACGAAACATCAGTCCTCTCGGCCCATATTTTATTGAGGTATGCCCCTTTTCGAATGTAATAATCTATGATTTTGTTATATGTAATTACAGTATACAAGAGTATATCTGCAGATCCGTATTCGGTACAGCTAATAAGTTTAGGAAACCTATTTATCTAGTGTTATTCGAGAGCCAAATAAAAAATTAATCGTCTCGACCCTTAGTTCATGAAGCAATGCCCATTGTTGTCCCCTGCTACTTAGTAGGAGTGTGTGTGGGTGTGAGTGGGGGGGGCGTAGAAACACCGGTGTCCGTTATTCCGTAAGATTTTATTGTCCGGACAATAACTCGGGGTGTGCCTGGACATTGGCGAGAGGACGGTTGGGATTGTTTTCCAGCAATGTGCGTAATCTAATATGGCCACCGTCAGCCATATTGAATTATAAGCAGTTGGATCTTGTCCGGACAATAACTCGAGAATGATTCAGACGATCTACTTCATACCTGGGAAGTGCCTTGACATTGTTGAGAGGAAAATTGGGATTGTTTTTCAAGGACATGCTTAATCCAGTATGGCCACCATCAACCATACTGGATTTCATTGGATTTGAAGCAGTTTGATCTTGTCCGGACAATAACTGGAGTACGATTCAACTGATCTACTTCAAACTTGGGGAGTGCCTTGACATTGGTGATAGGACGGTTACGATTGTTTGTCAGCAATCTGCATAATCCAATATGGCCGCCGTCAGCCATATTGGATTATAAGCAGTTGAATCTTAGATTTTCTTGTTCGGACAATAACTCGTGAACGATTTAACCGATCAACTTCAAACTTGGGGTGTGCCTTGACATTGTTGGGAGGAGCATTAGGATTGTTTTTTAAGGACGTGCTTAATACAATATGGCCACCATCGGCCATACTGGATTTCAATGGATTTTAAGCAGTTTGATCTTGTCCGGACAATAGCTGGAGTACGATTCAACTGATCTACTTCAAACCTGGGGAGTCACTATATCTGATCCATTAACTGTACCTTACACAGACCACTACCTCATCTACACCTCAGTACCCTGCCAACATGCAGTGTCAACAGGCAAGTATATAGTTAATTTAGACCCAACAACTACTCGCTATGTTCCTATCCTACATGTATAAATTAGTTACATTATTATCAGTTATATCCTGCTATTCCACCACATCACTCTATACAAACCTGCCACCCTACAATATACAACTGAGTAGACATCTGCGTAACAATAAATTACATATGTAACATGTACATATGTACCCACCATATCTCAGTACATATATATATGCCACATCACAATATTGATACATGTCGTATGTCACATCTTCCCAAGCGTACGTCTTCCACCGCGCTCAGTGCTCGCTTCTCGCTACGCGATTTTATCGTTCTTTTTTTCCTGAACTTCATGATTCCTTGTGATTGTTGTCACTCAACAGCATAACCCAATCTGACTACCATAACCACTCACATTGCTCTTTTATTGGACTGGTTTTACTAAACACAAATAAATGTAGTGTTCCCCGCACCAGCAGTACTGACTGTAAACACCTTAAAAATATTTAAATGCAACCGCTACCTCATCGCTGAGGGGTGCATCGCTCATCAAAGATATCTCCATTTTCAAATCATACTCTTCATCAATGATATGAGATATCATCGACCAAAAAAAATTCGACCATAGAGGTCCATGGCTCCCGCAGCAGCAGCGCCATTTATGGTGTATGTAGTCCACCATAACTGGTGCTGCTAGCGGGGGACATGGACCTCTATGGTCGATTTTTGATGTAAAATCTCGGATATGCTTGAATGTAACCAGTTGTATCTGAAAAACTGTGTTCGGTAAGGCTATCAAATTTGAAAACTGGTTAATCTGGTTGTATTGCAGAAGCCTACAGAACAATTGTCGTCTCGGCTCTTAGTTTACAGAGTTATGCCCCTTTTTATGTGTAATAATCTACGATTTTGTGATATATGCTTGAATGTAACCTAGCTGTTATACTTGCAGAATTTATGATATGGTCTAAGAAGAACAATTCTGGATGACTAATAAATGTAGCTGTAACTTACAGCATATTCTCAGCATATTTCTCCATTACTTAGGGGAAGCAGAGGGGGTTTGAGTATCCCACAATTCTGTTCGTTCATATGTTGAAATTAGGGAGTTTTAATTTGCGAGTCTTGTACTGATGCGACTCTGTATCATTACCGACATCTTTTTGAAATTTTAGATATCGGTAAACCAAAACTTCTATTTCGGAATAGATATCAACTGACTGTTCACATAATTATTCGGTGTGAATTGATGATTTTACATGCATGTTTTCAGGTATCTTGCTTCAGGATTGAATTATTACTGATAGTTACTCAATTTTCCACGGTGCACACATGATACGGTGTATCCAGAATCCCTTGATTATGTAGAGCCAAGAATATAGTATTCTTTCATAATTTCCGATGTGATAATTTTGAAATTTCTTATACGATCTCATAGGATATTATGTTCTAGAGGATTTCATATTTCTATAAAAAAAATGCATGAGATCCTAAAGTCTGTTGGCACACTTCTATGTGACTTTTTTATATAGGACTGAGAAGGACGATCCTAGAGAGTAACACAGGGAAGTCCTATCGGACTTTGTAGGACAGTCCTGTAGGAAAAGTTCCAAAATCATATATGACTCTATAGGACGTTTTCTGCAAAGATTTTGTAAAAGGAGGACGAGGATTATCACCGATCTAGATCTTCGGTTGTATATCTTGATGATTTGTATTTTCACAGGACTGTCAGGTATTGTGCGGGAAGAAGGAAGCACGTGAGGAATATATCAGCAATACCACCTGTATTAACACTGGCCATTAGCGACTTAGTGAGGTGCGGTCATTTGACTGCCGACGTCCAGGCCTACTCGGAGAAGCTGCGTGTTGCAAACACTAACTATTGTCTAGCAGGTGTGACATTACACCGACTGGACCACTTTGTTAGCTGCATTAGATCCGAAAAACATGGATGGGTATATTACGATGGCATGGATGGAGTACTGACGAAGTACACGCCTCAGTTGGTTGAGGGCAATATACCAGAGCATGTTATCTATGCTGCGAGAGGGACAAACTAACTACTACTGAAAACCGTATCCTGACTGAATGACGTGTATTTGTTGCAAACTTCGCCATCGTTGTACAGAGAGAGAGACAGGCCACGCAAGTCTGTTCCGATTTGATGGCTATTCAGAGAAAATAAATACGCGTACCATCATTTTACATGTAGGACTAATCCGTGGACTGAGTCTATAACGGTTTGTTTTGTTAACCAATTTTTTTCGAATTTATTTGAGATGATCTCCAACACGTATACGTCTTGACAAATAGACCGCATTGACAAGTACTTTGACCAAATCACCCTGAATCGGTGAAGAGATCGCACATTTTGTGCATAGGGTAATATATATTTGTAAATATATCGTGCATGACCACCGTAAGTGAACAATTCTGTTCAGAGGATTGTATCAACCAGTGGATATACGTGGACCGAGAACGATTAAGGATGTCGATTGTCCACCACCATGGTTACGTTGGAAACATATATAAATATACTGTTTGTTTCAGTGATAAGAGATCTGCTTTTGGAAACTGAACAGCATAGATTTTTCATAGCCTGGTTGTTGTACTCACCGCTCAGCAGCGGGATTGATAATGATAAGATCAATGCTCAAGTTGTTGTGATAAATTAGTTGGGCAAATAGGTTGCTTGTTTGGAGTTACCAACTTACTTACTGTTGTAGATTTCATGTATATAAGTATTATAATCACTGTGGCTTATCCCTTTCAATGTTGCGTTTATTTATTCACTGACATCACATGTGTATGTCACTGAGATGAATCATTCGAAGCTCAAACGAATTACTTCGTTCTGGTGTACAAATGATTTGTGATTGATGTGAACGAAATTTCCATTTAGTTGTCAGGGAAATAACGAATGGGATTTATTGGTAAAGGGAGAGACGCTCAACGGAAGTCGCACTTGACACAGGACGAAATGTGTTAATTCAAGTGAAAATCCGATACCTTGGTGACATCTGGGCCTCTGCCATCAGAGTATAATAAATGTTTCTTCAATGCTATGAGGATGTTCTGTTTTCTTTCTATCCACCTGTCCACATCATTCAGAAGTAATCTTTGTAGGTCTAGTTTGTTCGATATACCAAGAGTCACAAATCGAATAGAAAGTCAGTTGTAGAGAGCCGATTTGATGCAACCGTGGTGTAGGTATTAATGAGAATTGTTGGCAAACCAAAAATGGATTCCCAACTGCTCTTAGTAGTCTTTAACTCAGCCAGTCTGTTTTCAGTTTGTTCAGTCAGAACTGTGCCCTCTCTTGCGTCGCTGAGCAGACCTAATGCCGTCTTGTAGGTCTTGCTCAGATGAATTGATACACCAAATATGGAGTCCCAACTCCTCTTAGTAGTCTCCAAATCAGTCAGTCTGTGATTCAGCCTGTTATTCAGAACAGCGCCCCCTGGCGTCGCGGAACGGAACTAATGATGTCATCTTGTAGGTCTTGCTCAGATGAGTTGATATACCAAAGATGGAGTCCCAACTACTCTTAGTAGTCTCCAAATCAGTCAGTCTGTGATTCAGTCTGTTATTCAGAACAGCGCCCCCTGGCGTCTCGGAGCGGAACTAATGATGTCATCTTGGAGGTCTTGCTCAGATGAGTTGATATACCAAAGATAGAGTCCCAACTCCTCTTAGTAGTCTCTAGATCAATCAGTCTGTGATTCAGCCTGTTATTCAGAACAGCGCCCCCTGGCGTCGCGGAGCGGAACTAATGATGTCATCTTGTAGGACTTTCTCAGATGAGTTGATATACCAAAGACGGAGTCCCAACTCCTCTTATTAGTCTCTAAATCAGTCAGTCTGTGATTCAGCCTGTTATTCAGAACAGCGCCCCCTGGCGTCGCGGAGCGGAACTAATGATGTCATCTTGTTGGTCTTGCTCAGATGAGTTGATATACCGAAGATGGAGTCCCAACTCCTCTTAGTAGTCTCCAGGTCAATCAGTCTGTGATACAGCCTGTTATTCAGAACAGCGCCCCCTGGCGTCGCGGAGCGGAACTAATGATGTCATCTTGTAGGTCTTGCTCAGATGAGTTGATATACCAAAGATGGAGTCCCAGCTCCTCATAGTAGTCTCCAAATCAGTCAGTCTGTGATTCAGCCTGTTATTCAGAACAGCGCCCCCTGGCGTCGCGGAGCGGAACTAATGATGTCATCTTGCAGGTCTTGCTCAGATGAGTTGATATACCAAAGATGGAGTCCCAACTCCTCTTAATAGTCTCCAAATCAGTCAGTCTGTGATTCAGCCTGTTATTCAGAACAGCGCCCCCTGGCGTCGCGGAGCGGAACTAATGATGTCATCTTGTAGGTCTTGCTCAGATGAGTTGATATACCAAAGAAGGAGTCCCAACTCCTCATAGTAGTCTCCAAATCAGTCAGTCTGTGATTCAGCCTGTTATTCAGAACAGCGCCCCCTGGCGTCGCGGGGCGGAACTAATGATGTCATCTTGTAGGTCTTGCTCAGATGAGTTGATATACCAAAGATGGAGTCCCAACTCCTCTTAGTAGTCTCCAAATCAGTCAGTCTGTGATTCAGCCTGTTATTCAGAACAGCGCCCCCTGGCGTCGCGGAGCGGAACTAATGATGTCATCTTGTTGGTCATGCTCAGATGAGTTGATATACCGAAGATGGAGTCCCAACTCCTCTTAGTAGTCTCCAGGTCAATCAGTCTGTGATACAGCCTGTTATTCAGAACAGCGCCCCCTGGCGTCGCGGAGCGGAACTAATGATGTCATCGTGTAGGTCTTGCTCAGATGAGTTGATATACCAAAGATGGAGTCCCAACTCCTCATAGTAGTCTCCAAATCAGTCAGTCTGTGATTCAGCCTGTTATTCAGAACAGCGCCCCCTGGCGTCGCGGAGCGGAACTAATGATGTCATCTTGCAGGTCTTGCTCAGATGAGTTGATATACCAAAGATGGAGTCCCAACTCCTCTTAATAGTCTCCAAATCAGTCAGTCTGTGATTCAGCCTGTTATTCAGAACAGCGCCCCCTGGCGTCGCGGAGCGGAACTAATGATGTCATCTTGTAGGTCTTGCTCAGATGAGTTGATATACCAAAGAAGGAGTCCCAACTCCTCATAGTAGTCTCCAAATCAGTCAGTCTGTGATTCAGCCTGTTATTCAGAACAGCGCCCCCTGGCGTCTCGGAGCGGAACTAATGATGTCATCTTGTAGGTCTTGCTCAGATGAGTTGATATACCAAAGATGGAGTCCCAACTCCTCTTAGTAGTCTCCAAATCAGTCAGTCTGTGATTCAGCCTGTTATTCAGAACAGCGCCCCCTGGCGTCGCGGAGCGGAACTAATGATGTCATCTTGTTGGTCTTGCTCAGATGAGTTGATATACCGAAGATGGAGTCCCAACTCCTCTTAGTAGTCTCCAGGTCAATCAGTCTGTGATACAGCCTGTTATTCAGAACAGCGCCCCCTGGCGTCGCGGAGCGGAACTAATGATGTCATCTTGTAGGTCTTGCTCAGATGAGTTGATATACCAAAGATGGAGTCCCAACTCCTCCTAGTAGTCTCCAAATCAGTCAGTCTGTGATTCAGCCTGTTATTCAGAACAGCGCCCCCTGGCGTCGCGGAGCGGAACTAATGATGTCATCTTGTAGGTCTTGCTCAGATGAGTTGATATACCAAAGAAGGAGTCCCAACTCCTCATAGTAGTCTCCAAATCAGTCAGTCTGTGATTCAGCCTGTTATTCAGAACAGCGCCCCCTGGCGTCGCGGAGCGGAACTAATGATGTCATCTTGCAGGTCTTGCTCAGATGAGTTGATATACCAAAGATGGAGTCCCAACTCCTCTTAGTAGTCTCCAAATCAATCAGTCTGTGATTCAGCCTGTTATTCAGAACAGCGCCCCCTGGCCTCGCGGAGCGGCACTAATGATGTCATCTTGTTGGTCTTGCTCAGACGAGTTGATATACCAAAGATGGAGTCCCAACTCCTCTTAGTAGTCTCCAGATAAATCAGTCTGTGATTCAGCCTGTTATTCAGAACAGCGCCCCCTCGCGTCGCGGAGCGGAACTAATGATGTCATCTTGCAGGTCTTGCTCAGATGAGTTGATATACCAAAGATGGAGTCCCAACTCCTCTTAATAGTCTCCAAATCAGTCAGTCTGTGATTCAGCCTGTTATTCAGAACAGCGCCCCCTGGCGTCGCGGAGCGGAACTAATGACGTCATCTTGTAGGTCTTGCTCAGATGAGTTGATATACCAAAGATGGAGTCCCAACTCCTCTTAGTAGTCTCCAAATCGGTCAGTCTGTGATTCAGCCTGTTATTCAGAACAGTGCCCCCTGGCGTCGCGGAGCGGAACTACTGATGTCATCTTGTAGGTCTTGCTCAGATGAGTTGATATACCAAAGATGGAGTCCCAACTCCTCTTAATAGTCTCCAAATCAGTCAGTCTGTGATTCAGCCTGTTATTCAGAACAGCGCCCCCTGGCGTCGCGGAGCGGAACTAATGATGTCATCTTGTAGGTCTTGCTCAGATGAGTTGATATACCAAAGAAGGAGTCCCAACTCCTCATAGTAGTCTCCAAATCAGTCAGTCTGTGATTCAGCCTGTTATTCAGAACAGCGCCCCCTGGCGTCGCGGAGCGGAACTACTGATGTCATCTTGTAGGTCTTGCTCAGGTGAGTTGATATACCAAAGATGGAGTCTCAACTCCTCTTAGTAGTCTCCAAATCAGTCAGTCTGTGATTCAGCCTGTTATTCAGAACAGCGCCCCCTGGCGTCGCGGAGCGGAACTACTGATGTCATCTTGTAGCTCTTGCTCAGATGAGTTGATATACCAAAGATGGAGTCCCAACTCCTCTTAGTAGTCTCCAAATCAGTCAGTTTGTCATTCAGCCTGTTATTCAGAACAGCGCCCCCTGGCGTCGCGGAGCGGAACTACTGATGTCATCTTGTAGGTCTTGCTCAGATGAGTTGATATACCAAAGATGGAGTCCCAACTCCTCTTAATAGTCTCCAAATCAGTCAGTCTGTGATTCAGCCTGTTATTCAGAACAGCGCCCCCTGGCATCGCGGAGCGGAACTAATGATGTAATCTTGTAGGTCTTGCTCAGATGAGTTGATATACCAAAGATGGAGTCCCAACTCCTCTTAGTAGTCTCCAAATCAGTCAGTCTGTGATTCAGCCTGTTATTCAGAACAGCGCCCCCTGGCGTCGAGGAGCGGAACTAATGGCGTCATCTTGTAGGTGCTGCTCAGATGAGTTGATATTCCAAAGATGGAGTTCCAACTCCTCTTAGTAGTCTCCAAATCAGTCAGTCTGTGATTCAGCCTGTTATTCAGAACAGCGCCCCCTGGCGTCGCGGAGCGGAACTAATGATGTCACCTTGTAGGTCTTGCTCAGATGAGTTGATATACCAAAGATGGAGTCCCAACTCCTCTTAGTAGTCTCCAAATCAGTCAGTCTGTGATTCAGCCTGTTATTCAGAACAGCGCCCCCTGGCGTCGCGGAGCGGAACTAATGATGTCATCTTGTTGGTCTTGCTCAGATGAGTTGATATACCGAAGATGGAGTCCCAACTCCTCTTAGTAGTCTCCAGGTCAATCAGTCTGTGATACAGCCTGTTATTCAGAACAGCGCCCCCTGGCGTCGCGGAGCGGAACTAATGATGTCATCTTGTAGGTCTTGCTCAGATGAGTTGATATACCAAAGATGGAGTCCCAGCTCCTCATAGTAGTCTCCAAATCAGTCAGTCTGTGATTCAGCCTGTTATTCAGAACAGCGCCCCCTGGCGTCGCGGAGCGGAACTAATGATGTCATCTTGCAGGTCTTGCTCAGATGAGTTGATATACCAAAGATGGAGTCCCAACTCCTCTTAATAGTCTCCAAATCAGTCAGTCTGTGATTCAGCCTGTTATTCAGAACAGCGCCCCCTGGCGTCGCGGAGCGGAACTAATGATGTCATCTTGTAGGTCTTGCTCAGATGAGTTGATATACCAAAGATGGAGTCCCAACTCCTCTTAGTAGTCTCCAAATCAGTCAGTCTGTGATTCAGCCTGTTATTCAGAACAGCGCCCCCTGGCGTCGCGGAGCGGAACTAATGATGTCATCTTGTAGGTCTTGCTCAGATGAGTTGATATACCAAAGAAGGAGTCCCAACTCCTCATAGTAGTCTCCAAATCAGTCAGTCTGTGATTCAGCCTGTTATTCAGAACAGCGCCCCCTGGCGTCGCGGAGCGGAACTAATGATGTCATCTTGTAGGTCTTGCTCAGATGAGTTGATATACCAAAGATGGAGTCCCAACTCCTCTTAGTAGTCTCCAAATCAGTCAGTCTGTGATTCAGCCTGTTATTCAGAACAGCGCCCCCTGGCGTCGCGGAGCGGAACTAATGATGTCATCTTGTTGGTCTTGCTCAGATGAGTTGATATACCGAAGATGGAGTCCCAACTCCTCTTAGTAGTCTCCAGGTCAATCAGTCTGTGATACAGCCTGTTACTCAGAACAGCGCCCCCTGGCGTCGCGGAGCGGAACTAATGATGTCATCTTGTAGGTCTTGCTCAGATGAGTTGATATACCAAAGATGGACTCCCAATTCCTCTTGAAAGCGGAGATATCGTTCTTTCAAGTTTCGTAGGCAAGTAATTACTGCTCCCTTTTGAATATCGAACCACTAACTGCGAACTGCAGACCAAGTTATAAGACGTAATATTTTTTAGCATTGTTGGTCTCGAGGGGATATACATGAGGGAGGCAACTGCTATACTTCATAGGCGTTGGATGCGGAAGGGTCTTTCTGTCTTCCCAAGTTTTAAAATCAACTCAGAACGGTTGACTGAACATTTTTTTGCTTCTGTATATTAGCTTCCATGCAATGAAGCATGGAAATTATGTAGGCTAACCGAGAAGCGACCCCAAGAAGCGACCCCAAGGCATATTATTTGAAAACCAAATTTGACGAGAAGCTGAATGCATCCTCAACCTAGTGTCTGGAAACCAAATTTTAAATTTGCCACCAGGTGTCGCCACCTGTAGATGCAAGTGGGCGAAATGTAACCCCAAGGATCATCTCATGACATGGTGTATCAGCATACAAACTTTGGGAAGAATCTGAAAAGGGGTTATTGCCCGGAAACCAAATTTAGATTTGTATGCACAAGTGTGCGAAACACAACCCCAAGTGACATCTTATGGCACATGAATACCAAATTTGAGAAGAATCCGATGAGCAGTTGTCAAATTATTGCCAGAAACAGATTTCAGATTTTTCCACCAGGTGTCGCCACCAGTATGCAGAAGCATACAATCTCAAGGGACATATCATGGCATGGTATCTGCATACCAAATTGGGGAAAAATCTGATGAGCGAAATCAAATTTAGATTTGACACGAGGTGGTGCTACCTGTAAGCACAAGTGGGCGAAACGCAATCCCAAGCGACATCATATGTCATGATATATTCATACCAGATTTAAGAAGAATCTGACGAGCTGTTCTCAAGTTATTACCCGGAAACAAATCTGGTATTTCGCCATCAAGTGGCACCACCTGTAAGTAAAAGTGAGCGAAACGCAATCCCATGCAACATCTCCTGGCATGATACATGCAAGCTAAATTTGAGGAGATTCCGATGAGCAGTTCTCAAGTTAAAAGCTGAAAACAAATTTTGATTTTAACACCTGGTGGCACCACCTATAGGCGCAAGTGGGCGAAATGCAATCTCAAGCGACATCTTAGGTCATGGTATTACCCGGAGACAAATTTGGGATTTTGCCACCAGGTGGCACCACCTGTAAGTGCAAGTGAGTGAAAGGCAATCCCATGCAACATCTCCTGACATGGTACATGGATGCTAAATTTTAGAAGAATCCGATGAGCATGCAGTTCTCAAGTTATTGGCCAAAAACAAATTTCAGATTTTGTCATTAGGTGGCATCACTTTCTGAGCAGAACGCACTCCCAAACAACATCTCATGGCCTAATTTGGGAAGAATTTGATAAGCAGTTCTCAAGTTATTGCCCGGAAACCAAATTTCGAGCAACATTTCAAAGCGTTTCAAAGTTATTGCTTGCAGCACAAAAGAACGGAAAGAATCCTAGTGGCGCCCCCTACAGGCAGATCTTTCTGAAACGCAATACCAATCAACATCTTTTCACAAGGAATGCATATGCACCTAGATACAGTCGATCGAATACGATTGGAGGCATGCCTTTTGCATCTTTAGTAAAGGAAACATTCATTATTTGTGAAGAAAGTAAAAACGTAAAACTTAGGAAAAACATCATTAACATGGCCCCATAAGATAACTTGAGGGTATGTACCCACATACCAAATTTAAAAGAATCCATTAAGGTCCAACAGTTACTGTCCGGAAATGCAATTTTACCTTGGCCCTCGGGTAGCGCCATGTGTAGGCAGATAGGCATAAAAAAAATAATCCCAACCGAGATCTTGAGGCAAGATCCCTTGACATTGGAAATAGAAAATGTTAACTTGACCTACAGGGGGTGCCACCTATGAGCAGATCGACAAGAAATACCAAACTTGGAAAGAATTCATTCAAGTATTAAAAAGGTATTGTCCAGAAACATAATTTTAAATTTACCCCCAGGTGGCACCACCTATATGTGGATCGGCATGAAAAACAATGCCAAACGAGAAATTGAAGCGAGGTACCTACACACCAAATTTGGAATGAATCGGTTCAGGTTTTTAAAAGCTATTGCCTGGAAACACTTAACTTAGCTTTCAGGTGGTCCCCCTATCAACATGAAAAACATTCTCAAGCAAGATCTTGAGACAAGGTACCACCACACCAAATTTGGATTGTCTGGAGATGCAATTTAACTTGGCCCAAGGTGGCGCCACCCAGAAGCGGATTGGCACGAAAAACAATTCCAAGCAAAAATCTATAGGCAAGAAATCCATTTACCAAATACAAAAACATGGGTCTGTGCCTGATGGGGTTGCAATTATCCCAATATTATACCAATATTGCAGACAACACACAAATTTCAGCTTCTGCCAAGATATATTGAAGATATATATGCTCAAACACAATATGAGGGTCGGGCTTGGGAGATAGAGGGTGCGGCTTGGCGCCCTGGGGATGGGGGCATGCTCTTCTTGAGGGTAGTGGTAGGTGTGCCGACATGAAAACCATAGAAAGCTCCCTGTACATGAAACAACCACACTGACAACTGCATGCCATCATCTATCACAGTCCGAAAAACCACAAGGTGGAATTCAATTCAATTCAGGAAATTGATCATATGCACAGTGTGCACCTAAACTTTAGGAACTCAGTTGTAATTAATATAGTAAGTTACACTAAGGACACAAATGGTTCCTGCAGAAGCTTTAGGGTAAATCATATGATGTGAGATACAACTATTTGATACCAAAATTGAAGAAAATGTTGTCCTTCATTTAAGATGACACGAAATTCAAAAACCAGGGGTTCGGTACTGCGGGGATTTCCCCGCCAGTTATTTCATATTATACTTCTGAAATAAAATATGGTTCCTGCAAAAGCTTTAGTGTAAATCATATGATGTGGAATAGAAGGACTGGACAGCAAATTTAAGAAAACGGTGTCCTTCATTAGTCCATTCAAAACTAACAGCCAGAAGCGGAAGAAAGAAGAACAAATGACAAATGCATTTAGGGATGCCTAATTATTAGACAAAGCATTTGGAAATTATCGCTTGTGAAGAATTTGAATGGAAACCACGAACATGAACGAAAGATTGGAACAAGACCCAGTGGCGCCACCTTCAGGTGGATCTTGCTGAAACGCAATACCAACCCATGTCTGGTCACAAGGAGTGTATATGCTAAATTTCGAAGGAATCCGACAAATCTTTTGGAAGTTATCGCCTGTGAAAGATTTGAACAGACACAGACACAAAGAGAGCAAGACTCATTTTAACTGGAACGAACATGAAGAAGCGAGATTCATTTTGACCCAGTGGCGCCACCTTCAGGCAGATGTTGCTGAAATGCGATACCGACTGGCGTCTTGTCGCAAGGAATGCATATGCCGAATTTCGGAAGAATCCAACAAAGCGTTAGGAAGTAATCATTCGAATAGACATCCACGGACATGCACGGACATGCACGGACACATAGAAGAAAGAACCATTTTAACCCAGTGGCGCCACCTTCAGGCAGATGTTGCTGAAATGCGATACCGACTGGAGTCTTGTCGCAAGGAATGCGTATGCCGAATTTCGGAAGAATCCAGCAAAGCGTTACGAAGTAATCATTCGAACAGACATGCACGGACATGCACGGACGCATAGAAGCAAGCACCATTTTCAAGTCCCCGGTCGCGTTGCGGCGGGGGACAAAAATTGTGCCTTTTTTCATAAAAGCATAAAATTTGGCATAGAGGTACATCGTGGCCTGGGGAGCATTTCTGGATATGGAGCCACCACGAACTTTTCCTATGTAGGTCACAGCGGTCATTTTTCAAAATGTCCTCCAGAGGCCCATATTATCATCGAGAATCCTGCGATGGTTTATCTGTTTGGCAATATTTTTGTTGGTCATTTGTCAAAGTATTGATAGAAAAGTCATATGGCCACAACGGCCATCTCGGATTTCAAGATGGCCGCCATCTGAACCCGATTTCAGTCAATAATTCATTAACCGCACAATATATATATACATCATTCCTGTTGATACACTGTTATTTTGGGGGTAAAGCACGACGACTATTTCACAATAGCTATGATATATTACTGGTCACCTTGGATTTCCAAGATGGCCGCCATCTGAGCCATATTTTAGTTCATTACTATATATCTATTTCAATGACCTCCCGGGAGGGCATTATCGACGGTTATCGACGAATTGGCGACGTACCACAGGAACACATTTTTTTTCAAAATCTTATTAGCCAACGAAGTTATAATCTTGATTTGGAAATAAAATTTTCCATAAACTCATCTTAGCATACACTACACGATTGTACCAGATTATGCTCATAAAATCGACATTTCCGATCCACACAAGTACTAAATTATAATTATGCCATAGGGGGAACCATACGTACTCAATAGTCTTCAAGAATCTTCAAGAGTATGTAAGTGCACGTTCTTATCACAGGGGCTCGTTACCGTTGTTAATTGGTTAAATAGGTTGATTATAAGGAGGGGGGTCGAGGTCGGTAATAAATGAATTACCGACCTCGACCCCCCCTATAATCAACCTATTTAACCAGTTCTTATCAGAGATAGGCGTCTATGCCTTCAGTATTAGTACTATATATGATAATAGATAATATTGTGAATACATAGTATACACTCGCCCCTCTCGTTACAAGATTACAACCTGCGTATACCATTTCATCTGTACCGTCTTGATGGTACGGTTATATACCTGTCCACATCATGTAAATATATCTTAGAATCTGGAAAATAGAAACGCATGGCCTGATAGAACTAACTGTATTACAGAAAAGACAAACTACACTTTTCATTTGAACTTCCATCCCTGAAATAAAAGAGACACAAATTACATACGATGGAATGATCGAATGCTAATGTGAACTCACATCATCTGACATAACAGAAACCAGAGGGCATACAATGGGATGGTCGATGTTTCGAAGCGTATATCCGTATAGTTTACCTAACACAATGATGCAACGACGTTACGGTAGTCCAAAGCCAGGAAGCTATATGTTTTACGATTTTGAATTATCGTCACTGATGAGGTCCTCACAGCGGAGAAAACATGTAATGATGCTGACAAGACAACACGATTTCATGTGATTCAAACACAATGGAAATTTGCAAAGCACACAAGGTGCTTAAACGACCCCTTGAGCTCCGGATTAGTTACAATATTAGTTATACGTCGCCCTTCCGAGGTAATACGGGATGAGATTTGGTTTCTCTCGCCATATTTTTCCGAGGCGCAGCCGAGGAAAAATATGGCGAGAGAAACCAAATCGAATCCCGTATTACCCCGGAAGGGCGATGTATAACGAATTTATCATATCTCAGAGCATTAAGAATCACTTTGGACTTCAAGACCGACATAATGGAACGGACTTCGATCGGACTTGCACTGGTTTCAGAACGATCCACAGCATGCACCGGAAAAAATGAACACAAAGACAAATGTATCATTTTACAATCCTCATCTTTAAAACGTACTAAGGGAGGAGCAAAGATAACGATAACATATACTGTAATCCGTGAACAATGAACCCGGTTTCCGTGTGAAATACCGGTGGGCTTCGGTGATAAGGAATGAACAATCTAA
>JAVTVY010037757.1:0-16612 GCA_036873755.1 Hanleya hanleyi
GACATACAGACAGCCATCCATCAGACAGACAGACAGACAGAAAGTCATCCATCAGACAGACAGACAGCCAGTCATCCATCAGACAGACAGACAAACAGACAGTCATCCATCAGACAGACAGACAGATATACAGACAGTCCTCCATCAGACCGACATACAGACAGCCATCCATCAGACAGACAGACAGACAGAAAGTCATCCATCAGACAGACAGACAGCCAGTCATCCATCAGACAGACAGACAAACAGACAGTCATCCATCAGACAGACAGACAGATATACAGACAGTCCTCCATCAGACCGACATACAGACAGCCATCCATCAGACAGACAGACAGACAGAAAGTCATCCATCAGACAGACAGACAGCCAGTCATCCATCAGACAGACAGACAAACAGACAGTCATCCATCAGACAGACAGACAGATATACAGACAGTCCTCCATCAGACCGACATACAGACAGCCATCCATCAGACAGACAGACAGACAGACAGTCATCCATCAGACAGACATACATGCATCCATCAGACAGACAGACAGACAGACATACAAACATCCATCAGACAGACAGACATACAGACAGCCATCCATCAGACAGACAGACAGACAGAGATAGACATCAGACAGACAGACAACAGACAGACCGACATAGCATCACACAGGAAAAAAGAAAGAAAGAAAGATAATACACATATTATACCTTTCAACCAAATCAAAATACTGTTCTGTGTGGCGAAACCGTCCCCCAAAGGCATACAGGTTTGTATCGACAGCAACCAAAGAGAGGCCAGAACGAGCTTTCTCCATCTCTGCCACAAATGTCCACTCCTGCATCTCCATGTCAAAACACTCCATACTAGCTCGATCTGTGTGCAATGTCTTATCGTAGCCACCTAGTTACATAATAACAGATAAAATGCATCGGTTTCAGAATAATTTAAAAGGAGTACTAACGTAACAAAGTTTTCCAAAAAGAAAAAAAAAAAACCTTGTGCAACAATGTGACATAGAAACAAACAATCAACCAAAAATCAAATTGCATTTGCCCTCTGACCATGGTAACTTCATACCTGAGATACGTAACTTTTGAGAAGTGAGAAAATCGTGTTACAATTCTACATCTTTCTGTATAAGCATAAAAACTATAAAGGCTTAAACTTCCTTTGCCAGAGAATATAAAAAAAAATCCAATATGGCCACCTCATGATGACGTCACATTGATTTTTATATAAATTTATGCAATTTTTCTCACAAGAAAAATGCAAGATAAATTAGTAAATTATTTATAATATTTGACGTGGAATGAAATAGTTTTTTTCACACTTTTAACTGCAGAAGAAAAAATTGAAGAAAAACCATCACTTTTCTGGTACCCCGAAACATTCCACATGACCATCATTTTTAATTTACCCATGATTCTTGCTTCGGGGATTATTCAAATAGGCTAAAATATGAGCTACAAAGCCATTATGATAAGCAAGAAAGTCAAACAGTTTCTCCGGGAGAGGCACTATAGGCCTTTGCCTGTTCACCAATCTCCATTTCTTTTCTGAAATAAATACATTGTTTAAACCACAGAACTTTAGCACATAATTTCACTGGTGCATTTACCCTACATACTAAAGCCAGATACAAAGGTCAGGTGGGCAGTAGTTCAAAATATAAACTGAAGTGGTTGCTGTAGGAATTATGTTGTAGGACAGTGCTTAACTTTATGTCTCCTAAAAATGGAGCAATTTTGAAATTTGTCGCCATTTTTTTACATTTGACTGATATAACCTAATTATACATAAACAGTAACAAGAGCCTTATGGGCTTCTTAATGTGTTGGATTACTAAGTTATTAACCTGAATACTTAGGATTTTGTTTGTCGCCATATAGCTGAAATATTGCTGAATGTGACGATAAATCTTAATTCTCTCACTCTCAATATACACATGCGTACACAGGGTTCGCACAGCTGGGAAAGATCAAAATTCCAGGACATTTCCAGGACATTTCCAGGACAAAATTGCTGTTTTCCAGGACAAAGTTGCATGCATGATTACACAAATTGTACGTAATAAAAAAACAAAACAAGATTATCTCCCCTGTTGTAACCAGGAAGTATGAAATACACGTGGAATATGGCTCCGTTTTCGGCTTGAAATATTTGTCACTAAAACGAACAACTCATTCAAAGATAGAGATTCTAATCTGAAGGAAACGGATGGGTAAATAAATAATCGTACAAATTAAATCTTACAACGATATTATGCCTGAATCGGCCGTGGAAGAGCCAAAGAAAGATGTGATAGTCCGATTAATCCGCATATTTTATCGCTCACGCTGATAGCAGGATTCATGCTTTGCACCTTTCGCGTGACTTTTCACGGCACTTTCCCCCATATTTCCAACATCGAACGTGTTTTGGCAAAGCCTGCACTTCGCTCTGTGCAAAGACTCCTTGAGGCGCCATGCAGTCCCGGCAGTCCGGATGACTCGGCCACGAAGAATTAAAATGACAAAGGCGTGACATCATGTCATTCTTTACATTTCTCTCTCAGATTGATGATCGGAGGTTTCCGTGAATATCCGTCACCATGGGAGCTCAGTGACCGATGTCTCAATTCGATATTTGATTGGCCGAGAAGTTTTACTATATTTACTACGAAAGTTTATGAATGAATTGGCGCGTCAGTGAACTGGGGAATCCCCCGACAGCGATGACCGATCGTTGGAGTGAGCATTTGCCGACGGATGATTCGCAGCACAGTCATTCTATTGATTTTCCAGGACTTTCAAGGACACATACTATTTTTCCAGGACTTTCCAGTACTGGAAAGCATACTTTTATTTTTCCAGGACATTTAAGGACATTCCAGGACTGTGCGAACCTTGGTACATGTACATGCCTAACTCTTTAAAACATATTGTATTAACTATAATTTGACCTGGATGAAATAGATCAAGGTCAGTCAAGATGAATAGGCTTCAATCACCAGTTGCGTATATGTATGGTTGTGTAATTTCAAGGAGCCGAGTCAGGATCGATACTGCAATAACTAGAATTTGACCTTGATAAGATAGGCCAAGGTCAATAAATTGTAAAGCATGTAAAGGGGCTTAATCCCCAGTTGCATATGCAGTATGAATATGGAGAGCCTATATGTAATCCTCCAAATTTATCACCAATACTCCAATTTGACCCAGATAAAATAGGTCAAGGTCAGTCATCTTCACTAGGCTTCTGGCCACTGCCAGTTGCAGATGTTATATGAATTTAGAATGCCTCTATATAATCCTTCAAGAGATATTGTGTTTACAAGCAAGATGGACTGACAGACAGACAGATGGACCAAAGCGACCATACCCTTTGGCCAAACTTTGCAGAGAGGTAAAAATCAGTGGGCTTAGACTTCTTTGCCATCACAAGCCACATCGAGTCTGAACTGTACTTATTGCATAAACACAACAGTTGTCAATGATTTAGAGTATTTTCAACCATAGTGACCTTGACCTTTGGCCTTTTCACCTCAAATTGAATAGGGTTCCCCTTTGACCCATGGGTCAATTCTACCCAAAGTTTGGTTGCAATCCATGACAGGGAACTGGAGATATCACATGGAGAAGCAAAAATTAAGAGACGGACAGACAGACAGATGGAAATTATGATTGTAATATATGACCTAGTCTATCGACGGGAGTTTAAAAATGTTATATTTGTCGCCCACCCATCGTTCAGTTTTAATGCAATCATTAATAGAAAGAAGATAAGCAGCTGGAAGTAGATAGTTTAGCCTGTGGGTACCAACTCACCAGCCACATATATCCTGCCATCACAGACGGCGACACCGGCTCCGGAGCGACGTCGCCTCATGCTCGGCGCTATACTCCACATCTGTGTCCGTGGGTCAAACTTCTCCACCAAGTCAAAACTGCATGATCTGTCTTCTCCACCTGAACAATAAGCAAGCCATGGTTATCTCACCTGCCACAATGCTTATCTCCCTTGAAAAAAGCTTGTGTTTATGCAACCTTCAACCTACTTGTGTATCTTGAACAAAAAGTACAGCATAGTTTAAACAGACTCCCATCTTGTTTTACTAGATGTCTTAAATATGTTAATTCATCCAGTCCTTGCATGTTTGCAGTTTTCTTAATTGGACTGAAAAAATTTATGTCTAGCTTCACAGGCACTCCTTTGAAAACATGAGATTGATCTAATCAAAACCCCTCGGCTTGGTTACATTCAGGCATATAGGACAGAAATAGAAAAATTATATATCTGTAAAGGGGCATAACTCTGTAGAATATAGGTCGAGGGGAGCCACTTTCGATAGGCGTCTGACTTAGCACTTTGTAAAATAAGAACCGAGATGAATAAGCTGTACCGAACATGGATCTGCAGATTTAACTTGTACATTCAGCTACAGATAACACAATTGGAGATTATTACATCTGAAAGGGGCATAACTCCATAAGCTGAGGCGAGAAATCCTTTGTTGGCTTGTAGATTACAACAATATAAATAAGTTTCCAAAATATAGTAGCTATACAAAACACAGTTCTGCAGATATAGTTGGTTACATTCAGGCATATAGGACAGAAATAGAAATTAATATATCAGTAAAGGGGCATAACTCTGTAAAGTATGGGCCACTTTCGATAGGCGTCGGACTTTAGCACTACTGTAAAATAAGAACTGAGACGAATAAGCTGTACTGAACACGGATCTGCAGATATAACTTGTACATTCAGTACAGATAACAAAATCGAAGATTATTACATCCGAAAGGGGCATAACTCCATAAGCCGAGGCGAGTAATCCTTTGTTGGCTTGTAGAATACAACAATATAAATAAGTTTCCAAAATATAGTAGCTATACCAAACACAGTTCTGCAGATATAGTTGGTTACATTCAGGCATATAGGACAGAAATAGAAATTAATATATCAGTAAAGGGGCATAACTCTGTAAAGTATGGGCCACTTTCGATAGGCGTCTGACTTAGCACTACTGTAAAATAAGAACCGAGACGAATAAGCTGTACCGAACATGGATCTGCAGATTTAACTTGTACATTCAGCTACAGATAACAAAATTGGAGATTATTACATCTGAAAGGGGCATAACTCCATAAGCTGAGGCGAGAAATAATAAATTTACATGTAATTTTTACATTTTTAAACTGAAACTTACCTTACTGACATATGCGTTCGTGTGCAAACACGGATTAACAAGTGAAGAAATTAAAACAATAGCACAGTTCATTTCCCGCCTAATCACCCACGCCAGCACTCAATCACAATAGATCTCCACTTCTTACGCGTAAATGTAAAGATCCCAAGCGGGGAGGTCGGGTGGGACCATCACTCTGTCAGTAAGGTAAGTTTCAGTTTAAAAATGTAAAAATTACATGTAAATTTATTATATTTTTTACACAGTGAAACTGACCTTACTGACATATGCGAGAATCCCAAAGCAGGACGGAGGGAAGTCCAAGTGACAGCGACTAATGGCGTGAGGATTAGACGGAAGTCAGCAAGAGACTTCATGCTGGCCATAAAACTTAAATAAGAATAGGCTTCCATAAAGACTCAATAGCGACAGGGTCATATAACGGTATCGTAGACACTGTCCCTATAGTAAGCCCAGACCTCCCAGGCTCATCGGCGCTGACATAATGGAAGTTATATACACGTGCCCCCCCCTTTTTTTAAAGAAAGTTTTTTATGAGGAAACGTGTTCTTACCATTAAAAACCGATAAAAACACACAGGCCTCTAGTGTCTGTGTGCTGACCCGACCCCGGTGATCTGCTGCGCTGTCACCAGTGGTCCCAAGGAAAATAGGTCGTCCTTGATAAGTGTCATGTCTCTCAAGTAGTATGATGCGAAGGTTGTGTGAGATCTCCAAAAACAAGCCCTCATAATATCAGTTACCGACCTGTTGGTCCACAAAGGCCAGGACGCCCCAAGCGCCCTGATCTCATGTGCAGAGACATCACACAACGCAGCCTGCATCGATGACACTCCATCGTAGGCTAACCTAATAGTTTTGGAGAGCCAAGAAGAGATAGTGTTTTTAGATATCTCTTGTTGGCTCCGGGGACAAAATGGTATAAATAATCGCCTTCGCCCAGCACGTAGTACTTTAGTGCGACTAATATATACAGTAAGGGCACGAACCGGACACATAAGGTTGTCCGATTCTAACCCTGAGGAAAGGAAATCAGCTAAAGCTGGAACCCTAAATTCTCTACAAGAAGTGTCGTACAGAGATTGGTTCTTGGCTACAAATTCAGGAATGGTAGTAAGTACCACATAAGTCCATCGAGAATCATGCCTAATTTCCCTAGCATCCAAAGCGTGTAGTTCTGACACGCGAGCCGCTGAAGCCAAGGCTAACAAAAAAACTGTTTTGTAGGATAGGAATTTCAGATCGGCTGTAGTTATGGGTTCGAACGGAGGTTCTGATAAACTCCGTAGAACTAATGCTAAATCCCATTTAGGAAGTTTTGGTACAGAGACAAGCCTGTCAATCCTAAACGATCTAACCAGAGCTGTTAGATTAGGATCAGAGGCAGGATTAACGCCAGTAGACAGGTTAATAATCCTAGATAATGCAGATCTGTAACCATCCACCGTAGATGGAGCAAGACCCTTGTCTTGAAACAGGTGTAACAAGAAATCTGCTATCTGCTGAACAGAGGCAGAACGGGCATCAATGTTTCTTCCAGTACACCACTCATGGAAGACCCTCCACTTCCCTTGATAACAAGCTGATGTGGAGGATCGAGTGGAAGCGACCATTCTTCTCGAAGCTTCCCTAGAAAACCCAACCTCAGTGAGCTGATCCTTGAGCACTTGCAAGCGTGCAGATGGAATGCCTGAGGTTTGTGGTGGAAAATTGCTGACTTCGGTTGACGAAGTAGTTTTTCCCAAAGAGGTAGTCGTCTTGGGACGTCTACCAGTAATTCCAGAAGGTCGGGAAACCACGGACGAGCTGGCCACCAAGGGACAATTAGATAAACCACGCATGGATGCGCGCGTATCTTTTGTAGAACTAGAGGCAGGATTGAAGGGGGCGGGTAAGCATACGCTATTAGACCCGTCCAATCCTGCGATAGAGCATCGACTCCCACTGCTAGAGGATCCAGTACAGGGGACATATACAGAGGGAGTTGATGATTCAGGTGAGTAGCGAACAGATCTATCAGCGGTTGTTCCCAAATCTGAGCGATTTGGCGCAGAATGTCTGTGTGAAGCTGCCACTCCGTCGGTATAATCTGATGTTTTCTCGACAGTGCGTCGGCTAGTACATTCAGATGTCCTGGTATGTGTCTGGCACGAAGTATGATATCGTTCTGCCAGCACAGATGGTAGAGTATCTCGGTCTGCTTCAGAAGCTTCGAGGACCGAGTTCCCCCCATCTTGTTGATGTAAGCTAAGACAGTTGTGTTGTCTGTAGCTACCAGAACCGACTGGCCTTTGAGGTCCTGTATCAATAAGAGTATTGCTCGATTGACGGCCATGAACTCTAACACATTGATATGGAGTAACCTCTCCTGCGGAGTCCAATAGCCTGATATCGACTTGGATCCGAGGTGGGCCCCCCATCCTTGCATCGAAGCATCCGTGAACAGCTGATGAGTAGCTTGAAACGGAAGCAGTGTTACACCAGGCATCACGTTGAGAGGGTCCATCCACCATAATAGGTGATGTTTGACTTCCTCTGTGACAGGAATCATGGGATTCCTGTGCCTGTGTGGCCAATGCTGATTTAAATAGATCATTAGTGGCCGTAACTGTAATCGGCCTCGTGGTGTGACATCCTGTGTGGATGTCAGTAGACCGATTATTGATGCAAACTGGATGGCAGTGCGGCAAGAATGTCTGATGAACAGTGGAATGTCGCGACATATCTTGCACCAACGAACTTCCGGTGGCCGAGCAATGACCAATTTGGTGTCGTACGCCACGCCTAGGAAGTTCCGTTGTTGTGACGGTGTTATCTCCGATTTTTCCTCGTGTGGGAGATAACCCAGTAGTTCGAGGATGTGCCATACAAATGTTGTATCGCATCGGAGTTGTATTCTGCACATATTCCTGATAATGGAATCGTCTAGGTAAAAATGATATTTGATACTTCGACTGTGCAGATACGCCGCCACTGGCTGAAATACTCTGGTGAAGATCCAAGGGGAACTGGCTAGACCGAAAGGTAGAACCTGGAATTGGAAACGGCGAGCACCGACCAGGAATCTCAGGTACTTCCGGTAACTTGGATGAATCGGGATATGCAGGTAAGCGTCCCGAAGATCCAAGGAAGTTAACCATTCCCCTTGAACCAGAGCGGTCCTGATGGACCGGAAGGACTCCATCCGAAAGTGAGGGGGTTTCATCAGGAAGTCCTTGTTCAGCCTGCGCAGATTTATTATCATGCGCATTTCCGGTGTATCCTTCTTTGGCACAAGGAAGACCGGAGAATAGAACCCGGGGGACCGGTCGTGGACCGGAAGTTCTATTACTGCATGCTTCTGGATAAGTTTGTCCACAGATGCCTGTGTTACCAGAAGGTGTGCCTTCCGTATAGGTATACGGGAGGGCTTGGGAGCAGCAGTAAGGGGTGGATCTATAGTAAATTCTAGGGGGTAACCGTATCGAATAGTACGGATTACCCACGGATCCATCCCCAGTTTTTGCCAATTCCGCCAAAATCCTTGAAGTCGTCCCCCGACCGGGAGACTGGATTTCGGCGGGACCGGAAGTTGAGGCAATTCGTGGTCCCGCCATGTCATGAGATTGACATGGCCCGAATCGTCACCGGCCCTGCTGCTTTTTGCCACGACCTTTCCCTTTACCTTTATAGTTGGGATTGGTCTGGCCTTGCTGTTGTGGCATGCGACCCGCCGCTTGAGACTTCCCTTTTGGACCGGAAGCGGAAGTAGTCGGCCTAGGTTGCTTGGCTGGTGGACCGGAAGTGTCCGTAGAAATACGTTTTCCTGTCCCCATACCACCCGCTCTAGGCGGAGGATTAGGCTTAGCCTTCTCCACCGTATCCCTTAGAGACGGTATAATGCCATTAAACAACAGCGAAGATGCTGGCGATTGCTCCTTCAAAGTACGAATGACTATATCAGGAGCATGGTTGACGACGGAAGACAAGTAAGCTTGTCGTCTCAGATGAACAACCATCGCAGCATTGAACGCGGCTAAAGCCATTGCATCAGCATTAGCTTTAGCAGCCACGTTCTGAAGATCCGCCAGTAATTGTAGCTCAGGACTACTACTGGCTGCTAACTGCGAACGCGACAACCTGCTCAACACAGTGGATATGGCCGTTAGAAACCAGTCCATGTGAGAGGCTATGGCTACCCCCTGCCGCGCAGCTTCTTCAATAGTAGAAGACTGCTTATCAGTTAGCGGGATCAAGACCTTGGAAGGGACCTTGTTGCCTTTACATATGTCGGCAAGATCAGGTTCCGGTTCCGCGGCCTTAAAGTCATATGCCGAATCATGAATTCCGTACGCTCTAGACGTGGGCTTCTCCACCGGAAGTGGTGCCGAAGCGGAAGCCGGTCTAAAGAGTGCACGTTTTCCCGTTCTTGTAATACGTTCCTGCATTGTTTTAGGCTGGGCTAAAACCGTATCAAGAACGGAACATAAACCATGAATGGCATCTGACGCAGGAAGTGACGACGTCTGCATGGTAGTTGTCGACGGAGCCTCTGCCATAGTATGTAGGCGAGAGGATGTCGGCGGTGGGGGTCGTGACATATTAGGGTACAACTCGTACAGAGTTTCTAGTACCTCTGAATATGAACGTCTCTCCGGATCATGATCACTGTCATTATCCTCAATGGATTGACGTTGCGCGACCCCCTGACGTCTCATCGATGGGTCAGTAGACAAATCAATCGGATCAGACGATACTACCGGAAGCTGTGTCGGAACCGGGGATGGAACCTGAACAGTACCGGAAGCGGAAGTCAAGAGTCGCCGGAACTGATCTAGTTCAGCTGCCTGTTGTTCCATTCTTTGCAGAATAACAGCAGACAGAGAACCATCAATAACCGGAACTCCCGTATTGATTTGTGGACTATTAGAGACCCGCCTATAAGGGGATGCAATAGGCCTAGCCCACTGCATTTCCGGACGAACCGGAAGTCTCAACCCACCGGGGTTTGTCACAACAGGCCTCCTTATAGTGGGACCGGAAGGACGAAAAGTCCTAACCGGAATCCCGGAGTTAACCATACCGGAACCCGCAGGCGACCGGAATTGGCTGACAGGAAGTTGATAATGAGCCCTATATGGGTTTATGACACCCGACCCAGAACCATTCTCAGTCATACCCTGTTGTGACTGGAACAATGCCGTATTGTTTCTATTAACACTCTGAGGTATTAAGTGTGAAACTGGCATTGTTCCTGCAGAACAATGACCTCGATCCCCTGCGTTTGTCAACCCAGAGGTGTTCAATTGCAAGGGATTTAATCCTACCCGGCCTTGCGTGATAACTCCCGTGACTGGGGTATTACGTAAGGTCGTGGAGTTTACTCCTGGTAAGACCATGGATACATTGTCTCTATATCCACCAGAGGTATTGTCTGCTGTGCTGAAATTAACTATACCTGGTATTACACTATAGTTATTTACAGCACCACTTACCATGCCTAAGGCTGCCCCTGGAGCAACAGGGAGTGTCGAAATTGGTTGACGACCAACAAACGACACCTGGGAATTATTAGATATCGGGGTATTCCCAGCGGGAGTCCCCCCAGTGATATCATTCCCAACAGCACATACGGGCGTACTTACAACGTCACCAGTGTTTATGCCCGGAGTCAAAGTGGTCCTCATCTCGTTCGTCTCGATTTCCATGGGGGACACACTTTCGGGAAGATCTAGTTCCACTGTGACCTCGGCTGACTCTCCCGTACCTTCATCTAGGACGGACCCCATTACTTTTACCTGTTTCTTCCTTTTACCTGTGGACAGATCAGAAACAAAAGTACTAGTGCTTGGCGCAATACCTTTATCTAATAAAGAACGTAAAGGGCCCATCCAAGGACTGCCAATCGATGCAGGCTTCTTCGCCGTCCCATTTTCAATAAAATGGGAGGGCGGAGTCATGATATTAGTCTCCGACATTAAACCAGGGGAAGGGAACCCGCACGAGACCCGGTCATTAAATCTTGAAATAAATCATCGGGCCATTGTTGACACTCCTGACATCTATGGGTACAATCACAAGCAATATTGCCTCGACACGCAAGACAAACAGAATGTAAGTCGGTCGTTGATTTAGACTTCCCACAGACGGAACAGAACATAGAGGCCATTATTTTATCGACAGATATACACAAGAATACTTCCCAACTTGATCTTTTCGTTGCTTTGTAGACTTGTAGATGATGTTATCACTCGTTGTAAACGTAAAATCCTTCCGTAATACGCTGGAGCTTTACACACGATCTTTACAGTAGCTAGCTAAGTAAAGAAGTGAAGATCTATTGTGATTGAGTGCTGGCGTGGGTGATTAGGCGGGAAATGAACTGTGCTATTGTTTTAATTTCTTCACTTGTTAATCCGTGTTTGCACACGAACGCATATGTCAGTAAGGTCAGTTTCACTGTGTAAAAAATATCCTTTGTTGGCTTGTAGATTACAACAATATAAATAAGTTTACAAAATATAGTAGCTATACCAAACACAGTTCTGCAGATATAGTTGGTTACATTCAGGCATATAGGACAGAAATAGAAATTAATATATCAGTAAAGGGGCATAACTCTGTAAAGTATGGGCCACTTTAGATAGGCGTCGGACTTAGCACTACTGTAAAATAAGAACTGAGATGAATAAGCTGTACTGAACACGGATCTGCAGATATAACTTGTACATTCAACTACAGATAACAAAATCGAAGATTATTACATCCGAAAGGGGCATAACTCCATAAGCCGAGGCGAGTAATCCTTTGTTGGCTTGTAGAATACAACAATATAAATAAGTTTCCAAAATATAGTAGCTATACCAAACACAGTTCTGCAGATATAGTTGGTTATATTCAGGCAAAAAGGACAAAAATAGAAATTAATATATCTGTAAAGGGGCAGAACTCTGTAGAATATAGGTCGAGGGAAGCCACTTTCGATAGGCGTCTGACTTAGCACTCTGTAAAATAAGAACCGAGACGAATAAGCTGTACTGAACACGGATCTGCAGATATAACTTGTACATTCAACTACAGATAACAAAATCGAAGATTATTACATCCGAAAGGGGCATAACTCCATAAGCCGAGGCGAGTAATCCTTTGTTGGCTTGTAGAATACAACAATATAAATAAGTTTCCAAAATATAGTAGCTATACCAAACACAGTTCTGCAGATATAGTTGGTTATATTCAGGCATATAGGACAGAAATAGAAATTAATATATCTGTAAAGGGGCAGAACTCTGTAAAATATTGGCCGAGGGAAGCCACTTTCAACAGGCGTCTGACTTAGCACTAGATAAATAAGTGCTGAAAATTTGGTGGTGGTATCTCAAGCGGTTTTGCCTAAAATGCGTTAACGGACGGACGGACGGACGTACATGGCAACGACAATACCCCGAGGCCAAAATGGCCGAGGGGTAAAAAGACATGAGGGGGCATGAATGTGCAAAACTTCTCAGCTCCAGCAGCATTAATTCTTTGATTGGCATATCATGATCAAGCAATATGTGAGTGAATAGAATTTAACGTCGCTTTCAACAATATTTCAGCTATATCACGACGAACCAACTAAGAACCACCCAGCCCAGTTGTGTTCCTGCTACTTCGAAGAAGAAATCTTTGAAGCAGCATGGAATTTTGCCAAATCTGACGCTGACATGGTACGTTCATGTGGGTGTAGTATATGTGTTCCAAGTTTGGTGGCTCTAAACCACATGTAAGGGGGTCAACAGACACTATCTGTGACAGACAGACAAATATACAGACACTTCAGGTCAGCTCTTTTAATAGTATAGGAAAGCTTGCTATTCATGTGAGAGACCAATAAAAGGAGATGCTCTCAGATTATGTTGCCAAACTAAGGCATGTTGGTTATTTAATGGCACCAACATATTTTTCTAATAAATCATCTCTTTCTCCACTTACCTGTGAATTATTAAAGATATGCAATAATCCTTCACTTTATGGACAGTTTTTATTTTCATCAGCAAGCAGCAAGGGCAGGGGAGACTACTCTGTAATATGTTGACAAGACTTGGACACCAGTTGTCTTGGAAATTATCATAAATATGATACGAATAAACCGATTCCACTTACATGTAAGACGCATGAAGCAGAATTATTAAAACATTCAGCCATACACCTGCGAGTATTATTATCTACATGTAGTCCCTATCTTCATTTTTCTGCGTGGAGTCTCAGTGCAAAATCATCTGGCCAGGAGGTCACAATAGCCTAAACCTCATGGAATGTCACACTCCAAAGAGTAAACATTTTATTCCCAAATAAACAAACGGACAAACAGATCCAAAACATTTGTGATTTTCCTTGTTTTTTTTTGAGAGAGATATAGTGGAGACAAATAAGAAGTTAACAGACAGGGGGACAAACAGACTTAAATGCCCATACCAATACTCTTAAACCCATACATGGGCTGAGGAGTAAAAAGCAGGAAGGCTTTTATTTTTCTTTTTTCCCTTTTACTCAGACCAAATATATTGATCTTTTCTGGCAAAATGATTCAGTAGTTTGCATGAAACCAATATTGTTTTGAGTTACTTACTAGTTAATATTTCCTGCAAATAAAACAAGACATCTTTTTGGCAAAACTTCGATAGAGAATTATAAGAAAAAAAGATTTGAAGCTTAAAATCTATACATTTTTAATATATTGTCTCAAATAGATCTTCACTCGGACATGGGTTTCTAAGTGTTCAGGGGCCCATCTTACAAAGCGTGCATAACTTACACATGACATATCCGCCATAGTATGGCAGTTATGTCAAATGTAAGCCTACGCATGCTTTGTAAGACTGGCCTAAAGACTTGAACAATATATGCCGATGAATACGCTCATACTATTCAGCTTGTATCATTGACGTCCCTACTCTCCTTGTTCCTCCGCTGATTCACATTGTCTAGTTTGTGCCTCTTGGCCGTAAGGGGGCGCTTTATCTGGTTACGGTAATAGCTCGGAGGTAACCAGATTCCTCATACTAACCACGATTGGCTAACTACCTCACGTGAACGAAATTTCGGCACACTCATTTTCTGAACAGAGCCATGCCTTCATGACAGTGAGATCACGACTCTCACGTAATGTGGAAGCCATGCCAGTACTTTGAGAGCGATACCCCCTCTTACTGCATCTCTCAAAGGAACTTTTCCCCATCTTTATTTACAGTCAACATTCAATTGTGTTTTTATGTTCCAATGTAGGCAGCTTGATCTCCTTATATACTCATGACGATAAAGCGTGGTCTTATCAGTGGGATATTAACAACATTAACAGGGAATTATTTGTTAATTATTTGAAGGTATCAGTGAACAAATGTTTGCAATCAGTTGACGAACTTTACTAAACAATGGAGGAAGTTATCCAAAAATCTGTTCACTCTTAACCCAGAAATTAAAGTAATTAGAGCTGTTTTGCCGTCCGTTTATTGTTAGTTTTGCCGTTATCGACATATGAACATTTGACGAGGGAGACAACTCATATTGCTTTAATTCACAGTTGATTGTGAACAAATAGTTCATTAGTTTCTCGTGTTTTTCCACACAGTTATCACTCATTAGATGTCATATAGGCTGGGTAATTTATTACTTATCGAGAGACTAATCTTGGCAACTTAGCGCCGTCATTTGACGGAAACATTCGATGATGACTGGCCGAAAGACCTCTCATCCACTGAGAGAAAAGGTGGTGGATGCGCGGATGTTGGTTGCCGTGACAAACAAAAGCGGACCAAGACTCTTCCGTAAGAGTGATATTCATTGGTCATCGGTTGTTGGCCTGTGCAGAGCACCCCCTTACGCCAAGACGCGTGAAATATGCGATGTGAATCAGTGGGGGAACAAGGAGAGTAAGGACATCAGTGATACTAAGCTGTTTATCAGCGTAGCAGATGAAGAAAGATTCACAAGATCATGAGACCCTACCAATGGCATATAGGATCCTGGACACAGCAGCTACGGCAACAAATGATCGGGCGACTTTCATCTCTGGCATTGGTATCCACTCCCGTAGAATGGGGTCGTAGACCTCCATAGAACGGAGGTACAGCGTATGCTCCTGCATGTCAACTAAGGCACACTCCCCACCAACACTGTATAATAAACCGTCCAGGCTAATGGTCCCTACAGCGGTCCTCGCAATGTTCATCGTAGCCTGCAGAATATAACAATTAAGCGATGAAATCAAAGAATCACAGAGAGATTGAACAGACTAAATTATTATATAAATTGATGAAATATAAAAGGAAATCATCATCATTTATGATTGCCCCAGACTCAAACATATATATAATATACCAATTCGGCTCTAAAGGTATAGCATCAACACACAGTGTGCGAGCGAGTAAATATGATTTAACGTCGTTTTCAACTATATTTCAGTCATATCATGACGTTGGGTCCTATTCCTTTTCATACCCGGGAACCCCACGGGTGCCTCAGTTGGTCGCCTCTTACAACAAGCTGTCTGAGGAGCTGGGGCCTAGTCTTACCATGACCTGCGTTGTGCACAACATCCCAGGTCAAATTTCTTCGGAAGCCCGACAGGGCCACACACTGAGATAACCCTTTACGGAATAGCCTCTAATAATTCAATCACAGGAAGTGAAGTGTCCCTCAATAAAATCAGGGTGTGATCAAATTTATTAGGACAAGAAGTTGACAAAATTGCCCGAAATCATGCAGAAAATTCTGTATTTCTTTGTTATTTCAGTAGTTTAGGGAGTGAACAAATTCATTAGAAACGATCAAATTTTGTCCTTAAAATTGGGGGCGATTGAATTTTGATTATCTAATCTGTTAATTATCCACACAAGGGGTTTTCTAGCCCAAAATCCTTCAGAGTGACCTTTTAAATATTGTAAAATATTAGATTTTTCTGTCTTTTTCATCTGAAGAAGGACAGGAGCTATGAGGAGCAAGACTGCATGCAAGGAAATTATGAGAAACTCTATCATGCAAAATAGCAAAGCTATCAAAAATCAGATTTTTTTTTCAGGCAATAAAAGTGTCTTTCAAAACTTGATAATTTAAATTGTCTTCAACTGGTGTAACTCTGATGAAAAAGGGGATACAAAACCCCTACTCACATTGATCAAGATCTGAAACATAAGGTATTTGCACAAGAATTTGAGCCTCAATGAACCTGCCAGCTAGTTGCGAATACCTTCAAATTACGTGTGTACATGTATTCTGTTCTGCAATCCAACGTTACTGGAGTTAAATTCTACATTGTAGAGAGGACAGTGAACTTGTTTGTCTGTCAATCATTATCGTGAGCACTGTTCAAAGGGAGATTATTCTAAAGAGACATCAGTATTCCTACATGTACTAAATGTAAGCTTACATCTCAGTTACAGATACATACAACTGATTGACCTGAATAAG
>JAVTVY010037758.1:0-17395 GCA_036873755.1 Hanleya hanleyi
TATACCCAACGCGGCTCCCCAGCGTGGGTGTGATGTAACATTGGGGAAAATAAAATATATGAAAAAAACTTCTTGTTGTTGTTGTTCTCTCATGTGTCATCCTTGTTGTTGTTGTTGTTCTCTCTCTGGTCTATATCATGGCATTATGTTAGGGTGTTAAGGTGTAACGACGGGCGTTGACGGGCATCACCGCATTACGAAGAATTAGTGACAATTCCATGGAATATCAGAGCTTCTGAGCTATTTCACCAGAGCGTTGAAGCATTAAGAATGGTGTTGGTGGGCGTTGCTACAAGATGACACCTCACACGGTCCATTTGGACCGCGGATGGTCCATTTCTACACCAAATACCTTCCTGCACTGCCCCAAAAGGCCCACTTTCGCTACAACTTGTACTAATGACATCATCGATGACGTCACAGATGCTGTAAATATCCCTGAAATCGGGGTGTATACTCCGAGAGCTACAACATGATACCCCACACGACGCATTCGCAACGCGGATGGTCCATCTCTACACCAAATACACCTTCCTGCACTGCCCCAAAAAGGCTCACTTTCGCTAATACTCCTACTGATGACGTCATCGATGACGTCACAGATGCTTCCGGACATGCCTCAATTGGGAATGTACACCCCGAGCTACAAAATGACACCTCACACGACGCATTCGGGCTAAGGATGGTGCATCTCTCACACCAAACTCACCCTCACGCACCCACAAAATGTCCACTTTCGCTACTACTCGTACCGATGACGTCACCGATGACGTCACAGATGACGCGAACATCCCTCAAATCGGAATGTACACCCCGAGAACTACAAGATGACACCTTCGGGGACGCATTCGAACCGTGAATAGCCCATCTCGACCCCAAATACCTTCATGTACTGCCCGAAAATGTCCCCTTTCGCTACTACTCGTACTGATGACGTCACTGATGATGTCACAGATGACGCGGACATCCCTTAAATCGGAATGTACACCCCGAGAACTACAAGATGACACCTTCCAGGACGCATTCGAACCGTGAATAGCCCATCTCGACCCAAAATACCTTCATGTACTGCCCGAAAATGGCCACTTTCGCTACTACTCGTACCGATGACGTCACCGATGACGTCACAGATGACGCGAACATCCCTCAAATCGGAATGTACACCCCGAGAACTACAAGATGACACCTTCAGGACGCATTCGAACCGTGAATAGCCCATCTCGATCCCAAATACCTTCATGTACTCCCCGAAAATGCCCACTTTCGCTACTACTCGTACCGATGACGTCACCACCGATGACGTCACAGATGACCGCGAACATCCCTCAAATCGGAATGTACACCCCGAGAACTACAAGATGACACCTTCGAGGACGCATTCGAACCGTGAATAGCCCATCTCGATCCCAAATACCTTCATGTACTGCCCGAAATGTCCACTTTCGCTACTACTCGTACCGATGACGTCACCGATGACGTCACAGATGCCGCGAACATCCCTCAAATCGGAATGTACACCCCGAGAACTACAAGATGACACCTTCCAGGACGCATTCGAACCGTGAATAGCCCATCTCGACCCCAAATACCTTCACGTACTGCCCGAAAATGGCCACTTTCGCTACTACTCGTACCGATGACGTCACCGATGACGTCACAGATGACGCGAACATCCCTCAAATCGGAATGTACACCCCGAGAACTACAAGATGACACCTTCAGGACGCATTCGAACCGTGAATAGCCCATCTCGACCCCAAATACCTTCCTTCACTTCCCCAAAATGGCCACTTTACTTACTACAACCAACTGCGCATGCGCAGATTAACGCGACATGCATTCAAAAACACACCATTCTGACTCTACCCCACACAAGCTTCACTTTGACACCTCACACGACCCATTCGAACCGTGATTAGCTCATCTCTAACCCAAACACACCCCTACATAGCACCCAAATGCCTGTTTTCTATACTACGGCCACACTGCGCATGCGCAGACTATTGAACACGGACGAACCATTAGTGTAGTCAAGTGCTCCTCCACGAGAGCTTCAAAATAAGACCTCACTCGACCCCATTGGACCATTAGGGACTCACCTAGACTCCAACATGTCCACCCCGTATGGCCCTATACACCCATAGCCATGCAGTATAGGCCTATGGGCCTACCCAGGCCTCGGTGACTTTTTCAAAAATTTCACCGATTCGCACGGGGACACTTCCTATCATGTTCTAAATGACGAGACGAGTAAAACGAGACCCCACAGCCCTACCGCAAATGTATAGAAGTGGGTTTCCCAGTAGGATAAACATTGAACCTATACCCTCAGTATGGGACTATATGAGGCTATATCGTACTTTTTCAAAAATTTCACCGATTCGCACGAGGACACTTCCTATCATGTTCTAAATGACGAGACGAGTAAAACGAGACCCCACAACCCTACCGCAAATGTATAGAAGTACGTTTCCCAGGGGGACAAACATTGATCCTATACCCTCAGTATGGGACTATATGGGGTTCGGTGACTTTTTTCAAAAATTTCACCGATTCGCACGGGGACACTTCCTATCATGTTCTAAATGACGAGACGAGTAAAACGAGACCCCACAACCTATACCGCAAATGTGGAGAAGTAGGTTTCCCAGGATGGTCCTATACCTGCCATACCCCATATAGGCATTTTCCCGTAATTTAGAATAAAGTCCGTATTCCGTATTTTTTCAGGAAAATTTTTACATACACCCACCCTGGAACTAGGGGAGATAACTCTATTGATAGGCAAGCCCCGTTAAGCCCGGCGACCTATATACCCTCCATACCCCATATAGGCATTTTCCCGGATTTTTCGATAAAGTCCGTGTTCCGTTTTTTTTCAGGAAAAATTTTACATGCACCCACCCAGCCATCAAATACCCCTTCACCTAGGCTTCACGTTGATACCTCATACCCCATTCGACCATTAGGCTCCCCTAGATGCCAAAACGTCTATTTTCATACCCTTGGGCCACCGCGCATGCGCAGAATGCCGCTATTTCAACCCCACACCCAGTCCATTAGATGCCCCTTCATGAATGCTTCACTTTGATACCTCACTCGACCCCATCGGACCATTAGGGGCTCCCTAGCTCCAAAAAGGCTATTTTCATACCCTTCGGCCACCGCGCATGCGCAGAATGCCGATATTTCAACCCCACACCCAGTCCATCAGATGCCCCTTCACATAAGCTTCACTTTGATACCTTACTCGACCCCATTGGTCCATTAGGGGCTCCCCTAGCTCCAACACGTCTATTTCCATACCCTTGGGCCACCGCGCATGCGCAGAATGACCCTAATTCAACCCCACACCCAGTCCATTAGATGCCCCTTCATGGATGCTTCACTTTGATACCTCACTCGACCCCATCGGTCCACTAGGGGCTCCCCTAGCTCCAAAAAGGCTATTTTCATACCCTTCGGCCACCGCGCATGCGCAGAATGACCCTAATTCAACCCCACATCCAGTCCATTAGATGCCCCTTCATGGATGCTTCACTTTGATACCTCACTCGACCCCATCGGTCCACTAGGGGCTCCCCTAGCTCCAAAAAGGCTATTTTCATACCCTTCGGCCACCGCGCATGCGCAGAATGACCCTAATTCAACCCCACACCCAGTCCATTAGATGCCCCTTCATGGATGCTTCACTTTGATACCTCACTCGACCCCATCGGTCCACTAGGGGCTCCCCTAGCTCCAAAAAGGCTATTTTCATACCCTTCGGCCACCGCGCATGCGCAGAATGCCGATATTTCAACCCCACACCCAGTCCATTAGATGCCCCTTCACCTAAGCTTCACTTGATACCTCACTCGACCCCATCGGTCCACTAGGGGCTCCCTAGCTCCAAAAAGGCTATTTTCATACCCTTGGGCCACCGCGCATGCGCAGAAGGCCGATATTTCAACCCCACACCCAGCCCATTAGATGCCCCCTCACCTAAGCTTCACTTTGATACCTCACTCGACCCCATCGGTACACTAGGGGCTCCCCTAGCTCCAAAAAGGCTATTTTCATACCCTTCGGTCACCGCGCATGCGCAGAATGCCGATATTTCAACCCCACACCTAGCCCATTAGATGCCCCTTCACCTAAGCTTCACTTTGATACCTCACTCGACCCAATCGGACCATTTTATCTAGGGACTACTTTTTCTCCGCGGAAGCTTTTTCCCGAGACCGAATTACCGCCAAAACCACGGCCAAACCGCATCACCGCGGATGAATACATTTTTTTTTTTTTTTTTGCCGGAACTTTTTTTTTTCTATGCACTCATTGATCGCGGCCATCTTGTACCCACCTCCCACATCTTGCACTCACTGACACTCGCGGCCATCTTGTACCCACCTCCCACATCTTGCACTCACTGACACTGGCGGCCATCTTGTACCCACCTCCCACATCTTGCACTCACTCACACTCGCGGCCATCTTGTACCCACCTCCCACACATCACGCATGCGCACACGCCCCAATACGCCCCAAAAACAGGTCGCTGTGACGTCACACAAGGTTCTGCGCATGCGCAGTGAGGCGCTATTTCGCCAATTTAGCCTTTGTATACTACTAAGGTCCATCCAGCCAAGTTGTGTTCCTGTCTTAAATATAGATTTCACTGTCTGATATGTTGTGATGACATGTACGAATGGTTCTGTCTGTTTCTGTCGTTATTTATTAGTCGTCTCTCTTGCCATTATTTTTCACACTCTCAGTGTTTTTCTTTTCGGATAAGGCAGAGAATATATTTGTATATTACGTATGAAGGATATTTATTGTTTGAATATGAAAGTCATACAAATCGAATATTCTATCGGGATACTTTCAAATATCAAAGTGCAGAGATTTAGTATATAGATATGAATAGCATTTTGTTAAATTTTATGTTTTGATTCTCTTCGAAATTAGGCTTCTTACTTACAGCAATTTTTGCAGAATGTAATGTATCATCACTGAAGGGAAATTAAAATAACTAACAAAACGAATGCACGCCTTCCTACCGCCCGTCCTTCACCCGCGGATTAATTTATAGATCTAATGAGTCCGATCGAGACAGTAGACTACACAGACTGCCTCCCAAAAGAAACTGGGTAAAAAAAATATAAAAAAAAGAAAGAAAGCTGACTTCGGAGGCTCCAGCTATGTGACATTTTCAAATGTTAATTAAGATTTTATACCCTGTTTTCCAACTACCCATCTTCTCTGCACTTATTATTTCAATAATTCTTTTCCGTTGGAATGAATACTTTTTGCTAAATGTGGTTGTATATATTGCGAGAGAGTGTTGTTGAGGTTTAGCGTTGAAAAATGCCGACTACAATTGAATACATTTGTAAACACGAGCGATGATAACTGACCCAAGTTCGTGTTTATCAAACACTGTTTTTTTTGTTTCTTTATCTTTCTAGTGTGAACATTGCATCACAGTGTAGTCGTAACGTGGTCAGGCACACACAAATGAGATAACATTATTCCTAGATTGATGCTGATATATGATTTTTTTAGTCCATAACTAACCGTCTTTATTTATATTATAATTATCTCATAATTATCGAACAACTATATCCGTATAAAGGTGGCTACATGATTCAGGCTGGATGGGGGTAGCTTAATTATTAAAAGCTTTGGTGGATTTAAAGGGTTCGGGACAAAACCCCCACGGAAAGCCCCGACTGACCAAGCACCCACGGAAAAAAAATCCCACGGCCCAAACCCAATCGACACTATGGTAAGCGACATTCCGTCACGCAATATCACGGCGCGCGACATTCCGGCACCAAGTGAAAAGTACGACATCTCGGCACTCTCTTTCCAGGCCAAATTAGGCTGAAAAAAAATGTTCACATTCTTCTTGTAACATATATTCAACATATACACAGATCACATTATGTACCTCAATACTTGTGGTTTTGCTTTATGACACCATGCCTTTCTAAAGCAACTGCATATGTGAAAAAAGTTACCGAAATTTCGCTTATATTCGCGGTTGAAGAATCTACAACTTGATAACTCTTAGAATGGTCTGTTTATATGTTAATCATATTTCACAGAAGATGTGAAAATCTTGATTTTTAGGATAGTTTTCCCTGTAATAGAAAGGTGCCGAAATGTCGCGTGCCGAAAAGTCGTGCTCTTCACTTAGTGCCGAAATGACCTTTTGGCCGGAAGTGACCCCAGATCGGAAGTGATGTCATCTGTCGTCATCAGTGACGACGTCGCAACGTCACGTCAAGTCACGCCACGTGACGTAATCAGCTTCACCGTCAATACGACCAAATTTCCGCTTTATTTACTACTGATGTACTATGTTCCTGCTACCACCTACGATAGACTGCCTACAATAGACCTAAATGCTGTGTACGCTTGATAGTAAGAACTATTATGCAAAGAATAAGGAGTATTTTCAAATTTGTGACAAAATGGATGTTCTGTTCAGAAAATAATAGTGAGGAGACATGAGCGATGACTTACATAATGCGACGTGCGACGCGAATGTCCGCCGTGTGTCACATTTGGAAATTTCAAACATAAAGTGCAACGAACGTTCGGGTCACGTTCTCGCCGCCGTCTGCCAATAGATTAACCTAGGGATTCGCGACGCGCAACGGACATTTGCGTAGCGTGTCGCGTTTGTGAATCGCAACACACAAATGCGATGAATATAGTCTAAAAGTCGCAGACGGTGATGAGACATGCCTCGATTATACAGATCGTTGTATAGGGATTCTTTGTGCACTGTTCTTCAGTGCGCATGACCATGGATAAATTCAAAGAATTCTTCAGATTAAGGGATTTCTTTACCTTCCACCCGCAGAAAAAATTATAATAAGCCCCCTAAATAACAGTCTATACAAAAATAATCAGATATATATATATTTTTTTTTCGAATGAATCAGAGAAATTCAGAGATATGGGATTTTAGTGAGCAGTTGAAAATGTACACTTAGTATACAACCTGAGAATAAAGTAACACGGTAAACACTTAAATCTTTCACATATATATTTTGCCACATGTAGCCTGATTGAAATTAGCCACAGGAAACGCCCATTCACAATGCCGATTTCTGGCAATAGCTCAAGTACCAAAATCGTATGTTAAATATGGGAGAATGCCTCAAAATCAAAATGTATAGGAGGGCTGAACATCTAGTGTATATTTGACCAAACACTTGGATACTCATTCACAACTGTACATGTATACGCATTACTAGATATGCATGGTTATATATTTGACCATACAATTGGACAAATTAATCTTTCACAACACTGTTCAGGACAGTGCGGACTTCCAGGTAACTGCCGAGCTGTTGACCTACCCTCATTGATCTGCCGTTGATCTTTAACTCAGGAGTGAATGGGCGTCTCAGGTTTTTTAGTCGATATATTTTGATACACAGACGATAAAACGATGGTGTTCGTATTGGTGTGTGGAACCCTGCAATAGCATCATGCCTGTCCTAGGTCTTATATAGTCCAGTCAGCAACAGCCAGCTTTCTACGGAGGAACAGACGTCATCTACTAATAGTCCTGGAGCCAATTTTCAGAAGAGGCCTAGAAAATGGTTTCGTGCAACACCCACTACAGAGTTGGTTTGTTATTTCAGGCTGCTAGGGGGATACCTCTGGAACATTTCTAGCCCTGATGTACAGTTGATTTTTGGCAGCAACAATAAATGGCGGCCTATTTTCTATCAGGGGGTGGCGTATGAAGCACAAATCTGTAAAATCTGCAGAATAGTTTTTCTCAGCTCCTACAGCCACGATTCATCGACAATTATTATTGACAGGAGACATGTCTTTGCATTGCTGCTTATCAGGTTCAATTTTATCTATACTTTATGCTTTCATGAAATAAAACGCAAAATTGCATGGAATGTTGTTTTTGTTTTCTGTTTCGAATGTAATTGTGCAATAATGTCTTTGAATGGTCCACCAGGTTGCCAATGCAATTAGAGCAGTTAATGTCATCTATCTACTATTCAACAAAACAAACAAGGTTGACATTCGAGTTAAACCAATAATAAGGGCATTTCCCTTCCCTTACCCCAAGTCACAAAAGTCCAGTAATCTCACGAAAACCACCTCTCAAGGTCATCTGTCTTCATATAATAATTACAGCCATACACTCAATATTAATACAGCGATGACAATGTTTTTACAATGTCTGTCTGGATCCATCGACACTAACCAGTCGTTTCTGAAAAGTTTAATCAGCCTGCCTATAAACTACCCAGTTCAAATGGAGCGAAATCACCAAGATCATTAATCATCATCATCATCATCATCGTCGTCTTCCATGTCGCTTGATTGAATTTTGTTTGGGTTTCTGCATGGCTCGCCTCCCATACAATTGCAGGCCTCTGTGCATGGCATCACGTTGCATTTGCAGGCACATATGTGGCTGCGTTGGCATGCAGATGCGGTACACCTACATCCTGTCCGCTCAACTGAAGCAGGGTCTTTAGCCATTAGGGTGGGTTGGTGAGCTCCATCCTTGGCGGCCCATCCATTACCATCTGGCTCTGGTAACCCTTGGTTGGGGAGCAGTAACGCCCTCCAGATAAAGGACTGATTGTTTTAGCTCGATGGGTGTGCAGCCCGGTGGTGTCAGAAGTTGGTGAGAGGCATTCACTCTTCTGCCTTTTCTGGCAGAACATCCAATAGCTGACTTCGTCCGCTGGGTCACCAGTTCCCCGAGCTGTTGTGTAGAGGGAGCATACAAACCGCTCGCATGCAAGGACGGTGTCCTCTGTCGATGGGATGATATCTCCTAGCTGGGAGAGCGGTTCCTCAAGACAGTTTTCTTACCGATGCCACTGAAGGCACACGTCGAATCACATCCTGTGAGAATATGCAAGGATGGAAGTGCTTTGCATACTTCTGGAACAGTGTCAGAGACTATTTCGTGGATTGGGATGTAGCGTAGCCTTTGCTTCATATCGGTACGAAACCAAAGTTTTTGGCACATCATTCTGGTGTACATATGTATGCATATGACGGCAACATTTGTGTCTGGTGACTGTACGATCACCCGCGGGTGGTCATATGAATGTTATGCGCATGCAGAAGAAGCCGTGTGCCTGACTCTTCATGGTCAGATTCCAGTGCCGACAGATTTGCCAAGCACAGAAGCCTGCAATTGCATGAGAGGCGAGCCATGCAGAAACCCAAACAAAGTTCAATCAAGCGACAAGGAAGACGATGATGATGATTAATGACATCCTGGTGATTTCGCTCCATTCGAACTGGATAGTTTATAGGCAGACTGAATAAACTTCCTAGAAACGGCCGCTTAGTGTTGATAGATCTAGACAGATATTGTAAAAACATTGTCATCACTGTATTAATATTGAGTCTGTAATTATTATATGTAGACAGATGACCTTGAGAGGTAGTTTTCGTGAGATTAATGGACTTTTGTGACTTGGGGGTAGGGGAAGAGAAATGCCCTTATTTTTGGTTTAACTCGAGGAATGTCAACTCTGTTTTTGTAATAGTAGATAGATGACATTAACTGCTCTAACTGAAATGGCAACCTGGTGGTCCATCCAAAGACATTATTACACAATTACCTTCGAAACAGAAAACAAAAGCAACATTCCATGCAATTTTGTGTTTTATTTCATGACATAGCATTATATATAGATAAAATTAAACTTGCTAAGTAGCAATGCAAAAGGCTGCCTCGTGTCAATAATAACTGGTGAGGAATCGTGGCTGTAGGAGCGACAATTCTGCAGGTTTGACAGATTTGTGCTTCATACGCCACCCCGATAGAAAATAGGCCACGATTTATTGTTGCTGCCAAAAATCAACTGTACATCAGGGCTAGTAATGTTCCAGAGACATCCCCATGCAGCCTGAAGTGACAAACTAACTGTGTAGTGGGTGTTGCACGAAGCAATTTTGAACCGGTCCTATAAGAACTGCAGAGCCTTCCCCTGAAATTACACCTGACCTCGAGCCGTGTTTTGCGGGTGTAGATTTGTCCTCATCCAGGGAAATCAGAGTGGCTTCCCCCTCTTCTCCAGCACATCCCAGAGGAGACATACAGACGGCATTCACAGCATTACTTACTACAAGATCCGGGCGAAGTGTGAAACCCCCTAATAGACTGGATCTGTGAACTATGTTGAGTTTTGTAAGGCAAAGTGGTTAACCAACTTTGAAATTAAGTTTACGTGTAAATTGCTGAGTAAATAGGACTACTCAACATCGTATCTTGGCATGAGCGAAGCGTGAAATGTAACAGTATCTGTTCTGCCTACACTGTGCATGTACCGTACCATACGACATCTGAACTCAACTTTTAGCAAAGTGTGAAAGTTAATAGTAAGTGTACCGCGTATACTTTATACATTGTATTCTTTTGCGTTGGAGCTCTATCACAGTGTCACTGATCAAGCTCAATCTTCACTGTGCACAGAACAAACATTTATAGGACTGCTAGTTCACTATCACCTATTGGAAATCGTGTGTTCTAATATTGGATTAAGTATTTGTTCGAGTTCATTACGGAACATTATGAGACCGTTGTCTCTCTTCTTTATTTAAAAAAAAGGGGTGCGGGGAGGGGGGTGTTGTAGGTCTACATGTTATCCTGCTTTGGGACTTTACAACCCCACAGTTTTCATGTTTTTGAACTCGTCCAGTGTAACTATTCTGGCCAATGTGAATCGCGTACTCGGGTCACGTGTGTTTCGGCTGCGTGGTTTTAGGCGCCATTCTGAGTCGGAGTGGAATTTAACGAAATCTCAGCACGTATTTGAATCGTTGTTACCTTGATACCTTTTCTTAGAGCTGAAGTCCAAGACTTGTTAGCTCCTCCAGTCATCACACATTTAGTAAATACCTTCCTTTCCAGTGTCACCATCAACATCATGCCTTGCACCAAAATTTATCCCTGGTGCTATCCCAATGCATATCTAAGCGATTTTTGAACATGTTGTTGAAATGTATTACAGGCATCACCCACGCCAAGATCAAAGTGTTTTTTTTTTCTCTCCAGTGCGCTCTGTGTTCATTTCTCGATCACCGATTTGAATGGTTAGTTACTGGATAGGCGACAGTGCAAATTTCATGTGTTTCTGATTGGCTGCAGCTCCGCAGTCGTGTTGGTAGGAATTAAAACCGTTTGACGAAATGTAAACGGACATGTCATCATCACGAGCACAACAGCTTTCGCTTTTCGTATTCACTATGATTCTAGCCGTTACATGTAATGGCGGGTGTGTCTGAGTCTCTAAGTCTACCGTTCGAGAAAATTATTGTCATGAGAACTCGCATCCCTTTTCGCTGTAAACGATTCCTGGATGTAGGCTCGGCGGGACGGGATGGGACAGGGAGGGGGTTGCCCACGTTGCTTTGAAAATAATTCGCCGATGATATTTGTCAGCTATACCCACCCACCCAAGTGAAAAGTTGCAGTGCTTTATGAACACAAACTATTGATGGACATTGTGCTGTTCGTTGATTAGACAGAACGAACTTCATGGAGAAATTGAGACGGGGGGACGGGGGTACTCCCGCGGAAAATTTTGGAATTTCAGACGGTTCCCTACACATACATGTATCTGACCCATTTTAAGGCACATCAGTATACAATTATAGGGGGCAAAGTGGTCCTTGCCCCCCCCCCCTCCCCTTTTCATATTTGTCCCCCCCCCGGAAAATACCCATCAAGTTAAGAGTGGATTTACAGATAAACATACAACACCCTGGAATGGATGACGAAAGGTAAGGTCCACAACAATTAATATCGTTGGCATCCGTGTCCACTCCAGTTAAAGGGTTTAATTTTCGTTTCGGCAACTGTTTAGCGCGCGGCTAAATCCGTTGCGGCGAGTACTATCGAATTTGTGCAGATTGTTCGAAATTCAGTCAAAGGTATAATTGGAATACGTAATACCGCCAACCGCCAACAGCCAAATGTTTCAAGTTTAAGAGAACAAACAGCTTTTGAGGATATAGCGCCTCGTGATTTTCTTTATACAGCACCAGGGACTAATACACATCGGTGGATTTACAGGTAAAGAACAACAACTACAACAACAACAACAAGGTTTGTGAAGTCTAGATTGAGGTAGTTCAACAAGCTGAACCCTGCTGACATTTAATTTTGTGATATTGACAACGCAGGGTTCAGCCGTTGAACCGAAATTTCCTATCGCAAAATTTTCGCCTCCCGACCTGGATAACAGCGGGTGGATTTGCGCTCATAAAAAAGCAATAATACCTACCGTTTTGTGCTCGTTTGAATAGAATACGTATTTGCCTACTTCCCTGGCCATTTATTTTCTCTGCCCAGCTTCTTTCTTTTCCATAAATGGCAAAAGAAAAAAAAAATCATCGCAGACGATCTTCCAAAAACGAAATCCGCCACCATTTTCGAACACTGTCACGTGAACCTGATTCTCTCACGTGAGGTTATTCTAAATTCAGGATTACAAGAGTCGGAAAAACTGAATCCGCTCAGTCGACCCAGTCGCTTAGGTAGATGAAAAATCCCATGAATTACCTTTCTCAGTATGTGCATTCCATTATGCTTGATTTCGATAGTTACAGTTTTAAATTCAAATGCAGATAATGTGACAGCCTTATGAATGAGCCGTTTCCGACCTTCCTGTCTACAATCCCGAATTTACAAATGACATTTCAAAATGGCGGCGGATTTCGTGTTTGGAAGATCGTCTGCAATGATATTTTTTTCTTTTGCCGTTTATGGAAATGAAAGAAGCTGGACAGAGAAAATAAATGGCCAGGGAAGTAGGCAAATACGTATTCTATCCAAACGAGCACAAAACGGTAGGTATTATTGCTTTTTTTTATGGGCGCAAATCCACCCGCTGTTACCTAGGTCGGGAGGCAAAAATTGTGCGATAGGAAATTTCGGTTCAACGGATGAACCCTGCGTTGTCAATATCACAAAATTAAATGTCAGCAGGGTTCAGCTTGTTGAACTAAGATTGAGGCAGACCTCACTTTCCTCCCAACGCATGTTTCAGAGTGTTAACTAAGCAGGCCGGGAAAGGTTGAAATTGGCCTGAATCACCCCAAACGGTCTGATTCCGCCTAGTTTGGCTGAATGACGTCATAAATCCTGACCCCAATGTAGCCACATATATGCAACTCGGTGTATGTAGCCACCACTGAGTTGCACATCCTTACTTGGACAGATATCAGTAGCGTCGTTTTCTTCGTGGCCAGACATGACAAAATGTACAATTGACTATGGCATTTAACGGGTTGTAAACATGTCAAATATACTTCTCTCCCCCGACACAAAGTATCTGGCTCATTCCTGCAGCGCAAGTGCACGTAAATAGCACCAACTCATGTCACTATCTTCCTATCACGGTCAAATTTTGAAAATGGCCTAAGTGCCAAGGAACACTGCAGTGCGCATGCACCGCTAATAACACGAACACTTTACGATATGTCGTAAAGAAGAAAGCGTCAGCAGCTAGTGGGCGGGGCCTAACGCACGTGGTCAAGTTCCATCTCGGTTATCCCAACAGCTGATGATGCTTTCTTCTTTACGACATATCGTAAAGTGTTCGTGTTATTAGCGGTGCATGCGCACTGCAGTGTTCCTTGGCACTTAGGCCATTTTCAAAATTTGACCGTGATAGGAAGATAGTGACATGAGTTGGTGCTATTTACGTGCACTTGCGCTGCAGGAATGAGCCAGATACTTTGTTTCGGGGGAGAGAAGTATATTTGACATGTTTACAACCCGTTAAATGCCATAGTCAATTGTACATTTTGTCATATTTGGCCACGAAGAAAACGACGCTACTGATATCTGTCCAAGTAAGGATGTGCAACTCAGTGGTGGCTACATACACTGAGTTGCATATATATGTGGCTAACCCCAATTAGGCTGAATTAATCATAACCCAAAGTGATCATTTTTTAACAATGATAATATCCCAAATTATGAACTGACAACTTTTGGCGCTAAAATAGGGAACTTGTTTTCTCCGATACCATGAAATTTATGACGAATCAGAATCAGAATCATTTATTTGCACAGATATGCCACAGAGGGCCAAAGGCAATTACACACAAGACAAAAACATAACAGTAGTAGTAACAGCAAGGTCCGTACATTTGCTTATGAATTGTGCAGGAAAGTGAAATTTTTGTTGTCTCACAAAAAATGATAAATCCGATTTATACAACTTTGTCGTTTATAAGTTTTTAGATGGAAAAAAATATTTCACTCACGTTCATACCTGTCGTTGTTGTTCTTACCACCATGTTCTGGTCGAAGTCGAGGCCACGGAGTAAGCTAATCGATCAATTTTTGTTTTAATTATCATATTCGGTAAGAAGCATCATGGGAGGTAATCCTGTGAAAAGCTCATGCCGAAGACAATTTGGTATTGAATTGAACTGAATTTTATTCTCTTGACCCTGCACTCTCGCGTATTTCTCATATTTTATGAATTATCCATTAATTACACCTGGCAGTTCAAGTCAGAGGCAAACAAGATGGTGCCCAAAACACGCTGTCGTTTTGGAGAACATTTTGACTTTGAAAAAATACTATAAAATGGTAAGTAATCTGCATGAAATATGAAATTTACAGTTTTCTAGAGAGGAGATCCGGAACATTTATTATCTTTCCAAGTCGTGGTCTTTGGATGAACGTGAGGAAACACTTTGGGTTATGATTAATTCAGCCTAATTGGGGTGAGGATTAATGACGTCATTCACCCAAACTGGGCGGAATCAGCCCTTTTGTGGTGATTGAGGCCGACAATCTTTCCCCGACCTGCTAAGAAAATTAGCATTAGCTTGCCCGAAAACATTGGCTGGGGGAAGCTTTACTTTCTATTGATTAATTGTTGTTGTTATGGCCCGTAATTCGATTCAATTCAATTTTATTGTATAGAACACCTCAAAGAGGTCGCATACAAACAAACAAATAAGGGACATAATCCATAACTGAACAAAGATACCCATATGTACATGTGTTTCTGATAATTATTCAGAAATCAGATCTACCTAATACAAACAACTTCATATGGCTAAGTTTAATAGCTGTTCATAGGGAAAATCATGTGTCATGAATACACACTGTTAGCTTTAATATGAAATAAATAAAATTTGAAGTAAGCCGAACATACCGTATACTTTACAATAGACCCATTTTAAATTTGATTTATTACATATCATGTTTTAGTGTGGTATGATATGATATGCGATATTTATCGTATTAGATACATGGTAGTTGTGCCCACAATACAAACAAACAAATAGAACAAACATGAGAGCCAGTGACGGACACTTGCTCACATGAATAACAAGAGGACTAAAGCCGTAAAGCATACTTTATCTTGCAATAGCAATTAATGAGACAATCGAAGGATACTTTCGCTTACGTTAACAATATGAGAGGACTGAAGAATTAATACTATAAGTTATGCCAGTCGATGCACCGGAATTCAGGGTGAATCGTGATATTGAAAAGCTTTTTTCCCTGTGTTCATGAATATACATAATCAGCAAGGCAAAAGTAAGGAAGGCATAATCAAGGTTGGATAACGTTGCCGCTGTATGTACTCTCTCGGTCCACAGGTGTTGTCTGTCCGTGTTACACAAGAACTGTTAAATCGATATGTCAACTGGTCTTCGGAACAGCCTTGTACATTATGCAAGTCAGGGTAATTAATTAACCAATCAAAACAAGTACAATTTCCTCTATAATTTCACTTGCATTTACAATAAGAGAGGACTGACAGATACTTTCAATTGCAACAATATAAGAAGGCTGAAGGATACTTTCACTTGCATTCATAGCACAGGAATAAGCAGGATAACAAGAGAGGACTGGAGGATATAGGCTGCTTTTAAGAGAGCTTGACAGATTGTTGTATGGATGTCAATTATCATAATTTGGCTGATGGATGAATTTTTTTTTCAGACCATATGCCTTCATATCATCAAAAAATGGTGTTCTTCAACAAATCTTTCATACGAATGTTTTTTTTAAATAATCCATGTGTCCAAAGTAAATTCTGGTAAAGTAAATGATATCAATAATCTCTTCTCTGTACCCATCCTCGCTAAAACCAGGGGTACACATGTAAGTTCCCTGCCATTAAAAACATTCTGACCAGAGCGATGTGGTGCCATAGCAGGGACATCTTCACCATATCGGTAGCATATGGACCATCGATGGTTGTGTGTCTGCTCTGGTACAGCTTTGGTACCGTTACGGTGAAGATGTAGTCAACACTATGGTACCATACCACTCTGGATACAATGTTCTCACTGGTGGGAAATAGAAAATCTGAAAAATCTGGAGTACTTTCTACATGGCAAATCTTTGATAGAAAAGTTAAATTTACTGATGATAATCTCTTTAGTGTGAATATATTTGGTTAAATTTATATCTTATGAAGTCAATCCTTTTTATCCAACAGTGGTCCAGCAAAGGTTTGAATCACTTTGAAGATCTTTTAATTGAACAACGAGAGTTGTGTAACTTTAACGAAGTAAAGTTGAATTAAGTTTAAAGGGCACATTTTTGGATTATTTAAGATTACTTAGGAACATCCTGAATGAATGGAAGACTAAACAATTATGAAAGAGTACCGCCCTCTCCCATATATCCTTCTGCGCTGCGTTCCTTGATGAAATGTTCCAAAGGTTGTAGAGGTCTTCAGGATGATTTCTACTGGGCTGGTCCCAATCTCTGAACAATAATGAGAGAGAAGTTTGTCCAGAGTAGACATTAGGTGGAAATGTAACTATATGATGGCCAACTCTTGTACCCAACACAAGACACCGCTCTATGGAATTTGCAATTTAAAATTCTGCACAGATTTCTCCCCAGTAATAGTTTATTATTAAATGAAAATAACATGGTGTCCGTTATGTTCTCTCTGTAAAACTGAAACAGAAAGGCTCGAATTTGTATATTGTGACATCCAATCATTTTGGCAATCAACAGAAATATATTTCACACAACATACAGAGAACTATATTATTCTTAATGAAATGACCATTGTTTTTGGGCCCCTATGAGGTTTAAAGCTGTTAGCAGTTGAGCCAGGTCAGCTTTTTCTAAAGCCTTACTTGATGAGGAAAATGGCGTGGTAACGTAGCCCAAATGTCCAACAAGAGCTTTTCTGTGTAGGCTATATCTGACGTTGTGCAATGTACCGCTATGCGACGTTTTAATAGAAAACACGATATTCATGAAAATAGACACAGGAATTATTCATGGACAATGGCATGCTACTGAATGTTGGATCTGATGCTTAGTATTTAGCTAATATGTATATACTACATACAGCCACTGTACTTTACATTATCCAATGGGTCCATATGGTCAGTCGTAT
>JAVTVY010037759.1:0-15812 GCA_036873755.1 Hanleya hanleyi
TAACGACGGGCGTTGACGGGGTCACTGCATTTCGATGAATTGGTGTCAATTCCATGAAATCAGAGCTTCTGAGCTAATTCACCAGGACGTTGAAGCGTTGAGCTAAGCGTTGATGGGCGTTACTGTCTATAAAAGCGAGCGTATTCCCAAAACACGCACAGTCGACGTTCAACCGTCAACATGGCTTATACTTGTTCTGAGTTTGAACGCACGTTCACCAGACATTACGATATGATGCGACACCAGAAAAATATACATGGGATTGAAGACGCCGAGGAGCCCGTTGATTCAGATACTGATACAGAGATTGATGAGAGTGCATCGACTGCATGATACCGAATCCAAGATGGCTGACAGTCTATCTACTGATATGGAGAGCTTGACCTCAGAGAATCAGCCTTCATCCCAGGAAAGTGAGGCAGAACCTACCTTCTGGGATCGTATTGTGACAGCAGCTATCAATACTCACGCTGAAGCGATTGAGGACGCCGGAGAGGATAATTTACAACAGACGTACACCCAAATGCGCCCCGCATCAGGAAAACAGCCATGGCGATCTATGAACAGTATACCTTACTACCGCTTGAAATGAAAGGGGACCCCACGCACAGGTCCATCATGAAGACCAAGCGTCACTTGGAAGAGGATATGGGTTTACCACCCACCGAGGCCCTGGAAAATGCGATCAGAATGCGCAAACAACTGTTTCAGGACATGCTGCCCGAAGAATATCCAGGCCTGGCCGACGATGATTAGAATAAACGGTTCAGAATGAACATGACCGAAGAAGGAACTCTCTGAAATGGCGACTTCTGATTGGACAAGAATACATCTAACGGACAGGAACGAATAGGACAGATGCAAATGGCGGTCTCCGATTGGACAAGAGTCTTTCTTGAATTGTAAACATACCCAACGCGGCTCCCCCAGCGTGGGTATGTTATGATGGAGGGGAAAATAAACTATATGGAAAAAAACTTGTTGTTGTTGTTGTTCCCTCATGTGTCATCCTTGTTGTTGTTGTTTTCTCTCTCCGGTCTATATCATGGCGTCAAGGCGCTAGCGGGACCCATACAGGGTCCAGTTTTCGACACTAGGTGACCACATCCCGAAGAAATGGCCAGTTTTCGACACCGGATGTGCCGCCATCTTGAACATACGTGCCGCCATCTTGGATATGGCCCATAATGCACCGGGTCAAAATACTCGCTTCTTATTGGCTGAGAGCTCTGTGACGGATCTGAAATACTCGCTTCTGATTGGACGAGAGTTCCGCATAGGCCTTAAGGCCGTGATATGCATATGAAGTATTCTGGGGCATGGTCAGTACTTCCCAATTTTCCCTTTGTCTACTACTCGCCGATTTTTGATTTTTTTATTTATTGATTTTTTTTATTCATTTATTTTTTTCCCCCCGAGAGCTACAACATGACACCTTCCACGACCCATTCGAACCCATAGGGGTCCTCTCTATCCCAAACATACACCCACATAACACCCAAAATGACCATGTGGGAATAAGGAACTACAAGAGGCTTGGCCTAAATTGAATTTTATTGTACAAACACTCAAGATGAGCAGGTACATAACAAATGTAACATACAATCACAAAAATACAGTGGCAATAGTTTTGGTCCAATACATCATGGCCTAGTGCGAGTTGTCTCCCTTGCGTAATAAGGTTCAGATGGCGCTATGATTGGAAAGCTGCGATTATCCGGGGGAATGATGTCAATTGCTATCCTATGCGTCATTTTGTGACACAAAACTCTTAAATTCGTGCATCATATTATTCTAGAATGTATTGTGAACAGTTTGAGATAAACTGAGACGTACTGGTAGGAGAGATCTTGTCTGTTTAGTCAATTGTTGGATCATGTCGTCTGCCAGTTCGTTGTTGGTGCTGGCAGTACTACGCTGTAATCTCAGCTGAGCCATGCGCGAGGTATGGTGTAATTCTTGTTGATAAAGTCAATGAGTGATTTTGAGCGACAAACTCTATAAATAGTAAGATCGTAGGCATATATAGTGATGGTGTACGGATATTTTATGATGTAGCGGGAATGTGTAACGTAGTACAAATGTACGGTGTCCCATTCCGTGTTCCTTGTCAAGTTGCTGGAAAAATATCCCGGAGGACTGACTGCATATGTGGAGAATTATTGGAGCGTTATATGTCATGAGCTGTTTGAGAAAATACGTGAAATTTGCACTGATAAATGGTCCAAAACTGGCAGTGGACGTCCATGCAATCCCGCGAATGAAAGTAAAAATAGAGCTGTTTTGTTGACATAAAAACAGCTGATCCATGTGAAGAATGGTTGAGTTACACGAGAAAATTCTGCCAATATATAAATGCCTACCTGTAGATACTAAACTTGGCCGCTACAAGTTTCCATAATATAGGGAAATAACTGTGATGTCTTTTTTCACTGTGACACGTTCTCCTAAAGACCTACATTTTAACCACCCCACCCCACAACCGCCATTTTAACCACCCCACCCCACAGCCACTCCATTTGAACTTCCACACCACACTTCCCCATCAGCCACGCCATTTTGAGACCCCACACCACCACCCATCATGCCATTTAGACCCACACACATCCATACCTCTTTGAACCACCACACCACACAGCCACCTTGTTTTGACCCACCCCACTTTTTACATCAGCCCTTGTTTTGGACACCCCACCCCACAACCGCCATTTTGAACCCACACCCACATCAGCCGCCATTTTGAACCCACTCCCACAACCACACCCACATCAGCCGCCATTTTGAACCCACACCCACATCAGCCGCCATTTTGAACCCACACCCACACCCACATCAGCCGCCATTTTGAACCCACACCCACACCCACATCAGCCGCCATTTTGAACCCATACCCACACCCACATCAGCCGCCATTTTGAACCCACACCCACACCCACATCAGCCGCCATTTTGAGCCCACACCCACACCCACATCAGCCGCCATTTTGAACCCACACCCACACCCACACCCACATCAGCCTGTACTGAGACCACACTTCCACCCACTTTGTGTGCATTTTTGGACCCCACCACACCATCCAAGCCTATCCATTCAGAACCACTTCCACACCCTGTGGCCGCCACAACACCTATAGATTATGTTTATTACTAGGACGTCAGCGAAATACTAGTACCCATCCTCCGTATGGCAGAACTGTACAACCCAGAACAAGTCTAGACATGCCTTGATCACGTGATCGTCATTGGGAAACCCCCACTGGGGAATCCCTCACTGGGAAACCCCTCCGCACTTCCTCCGCAAATTTTACCCGGGGGGAACAAAAAAGTAGGTCAATATGACTCCTGCCGTCTTTATACTACTACTAGCCTACTATTAATTTCGTTACTTGTCGGCAAAAATCCAGAAAATTCACAATGCATAAATCCACCTGGCATGTCAATATTTACCTTGTGGGACATTACCAGTGGAAGTCTTGACAGATGTTGACCATGGAAATTTCAAATTACCGCCACTGACAGCTGATTGGTGCTACAGAATGTCTTTCAATTTGTAAACAGGGAGCCTTCTCACCCTTCACTGATCATGTCTTCATCCACCATGCTTTTTCCAAAGTGGCCCAAATTAACACCAGGAAGTACAGTTTGAAGACTCATCTGCAAGTTGAAATATCAAATGTATCAGAAATGCTGAAAAATCGCAGCTCATAAAATCCATAAAGATCTGCTCTCAAATTTCTAAACAATGTAGGTCTTGGCTACTGACCCGGAAGTGATTAATTGTAATCTGATGCCATCGGATGGCTTGCGAATCGTGTGTCTCCATTATCGCGGAGCGATATCCGATACTTTACCGTATACTGTTCGGTCTTCATCCGGCGGAGAACAGCCTCGAGAAATCTGATAAATTACAGACGTTTCATACAACTTCTGAAACTTATATTGTCTGGGCTTACAAAAGATACAGATATGAATAACTTCGGAATCATCCAAGGGGTGTTGTAGATCTGTAATTTTGAAGAAGTAGAACATTACATGACTCGAAAATGGCGGTTTCCCTTGGGGTTACGTCAGCAGAGTTTAGCTGATTGGCTGACGACATCACGTGGTGTTGATTTCAGGGGACTAGTTGCCGAAAGTAGGCTGAAAATGGATACGCACGCTCTCTGGGTCAGTTTTATCGGGTAAAAATGACCCAGATGGTTACAGGTTGATATTTGCTGGGACGGGAGGGTAGTCACATGATCTATTCAGCAATCACATGACCTCGTGATACGCCAATATGGATCTCGTGTCATTAGAGGGATTATCTGCCACCGGAGAACCCCGAGAATGTGTGAAGCTTCTGTAGAAAGGCACATACATAATTGTCTCCCTTGGACCATGAAAATCCACAAAATTGCTCGGGGACGTGAATGACAAATACTCCTCAAGATACCAAAAAAAATATCGAAATAATGCGCTATGGATTGTCTTAATTCTTTCGAGATATTTTGCCCCGGGTATTTTGCTCCAATTTTCTCACGGAGCTTGAACCAAATATAGTGTGACTTACTGTAGATAACGATTATCTAATATAGTGTGACTTACTGTAGATAACGATTATCTAATATAGTGTGACTTACTGTAGATAACGATTATCTAATATAGTGTGACTTACTGTATATAACGATTATCTAATATAGTGTGACTTACTGTAGATAACGATTATCTAATATAGTGTGACTTACTGTAGATAACGATTATCTAATATTGTGTGACTTACTGTAGATAACGATTATCTAATATAGTGTGACTTACATGTAGATAACGATTATCGCCAATAAATTTGGTGATGACCTGATATCTATCCCCAATGATCCTCACCAATAAATTGTGATGACAAGGCCTCATCACCAATTAATGGAAATGGGTCACGACCATTTTTCGGGTTATGTAAGGCTGAGTAAATTCTAGCAGGGCGAATAATAAGCTACTCCTTCATAGATAACAATTCCATTATGTAGGCTATAATTTCGATATCAGTAATAGTCATGCAGCTTCACAAAAAAAAAATATATATATATTAACAAACCAGCGCATATAATAGAATTTTCCTCCATATTCGGTGGTACTATATATTAATATAAAATCAGAGGTTCGAGTGGAAGAGATTGAGTACCGGTACAAAACACATCTACGCAAATACGACAAAATTCCAAGTCTGATACACGAGTAAAATTGTTCAAGACAGTCTGAATGGTCTCCCTTAGTCCATCTACAAACTTGCTGGAGAACTGAATAATTGTCTCTCTTAGAGCGAACACTACTCGAGACTTACAGAACCTCCAGCGGAATGCTAAAGCTAATATCGAAATAATGCGCTCTGGAGAAAGGGAAATTGTACGGAAGCGTAGCGTAGAGGGGCCATCCGAATAAAATGTATTCAATCGATCGAGACATTTTGCCTCGGGTATTTTGCCTGTAGAGCTATATATTTTGTATACCCCGAGTTTACAAACAAATTACGATCCCCATTTCCCCCATTGTGAACCCGCGACATTTCGGTATGTGACATTTAAGCAAGCTTTTTTCACATCTGGAGTTAGCTAAAACAAGACCTGTTATATAATTGGGCAAAAAACTTTATTGCTTGTTTTGAGATACATGTATGAAATATATGGTAGATTTTACAGAGTCTATATTGCAGATATTTTATCAAATTCGTCATCAATCAAGTACGCACACGCATAAGATCATGCTGAGTGAGGTTAAACTTTTAATTTATTTGTAAAATCTGTAACGAAAAAATATAATCATACTTATCTGGGCTGTAAAACATGTTCGTTACATACCCGTAGCGTACGGTAGTTTCAATAGGTCTAAGGTCTGTCATGTAACATGCACATGCCACACTCGCTACCAGACCCTCTTGTCCCGCTTTCTCTTCTACCGTAGGTGTAAAGCAGCCCAAGTAGTATACATAGAGTAAAACGGAAGGCTAGCGCGTCACTGCGCATGCGCGGAGTTAATTTTTGGGTTGCCATAGGGGGGGTTCGCATACGTGAGTTAATTTTTTTGAGATGTGAGTGGGTGGGTTTAAAATGGCGGACGTTGAAAGTCCGCCATTTTGAACCCACCCACTCACTTGGGTGCACTGATTGACCTGGGATGTGAGTGGGTGGGTTTAAAATGGTGGCTGAGGGTGTTGTGTGTGTAAAATAAGGGTCCGCCATTTTGAACCCACCCACTCACCGGGGTGATTGAGTGCTATGTGAGTGGGTGGGTTCAAAATGGTGGCCGGTTATTTTCTCTGGGACGTTGAAAGTCCGCCATTTTGAACCCACCCACTCACTCGGTTGCACTGATTTGACCTGGGAAGTGAGTGGGTGGGTTTAAAATGGTGGCTTTTGGTATTGTGTGTGTAAAATAAGGGTCCGCCATTTTGAACCCACCCACTCACGGGGAAAACGTATAAAAGCAGTCGATTTTTAGGGAAAGGGATGTATTTCAATTGGACTTACCTGATCTGCCTGTCTGCCTCCCTGTCTGTTTGCCTGCTTGCCTATCCGCTTGTATGAGACGAAAACCATGAGACGTGGAGAAGATTTTCCCTTGGACCCAGCAGCCCCTCCGGTTGAAGTCTTGCCTGAAGACGAGCGTGTGAGGGTCATTTATCAACGACACTGGGCTACCATACGCCATTGTTTTCACCTTGACCGTCGTCTTTTGGACTTGTACAATTTTCGGCTGGAGGACCTCACGTATCTCACTACCTATGCCGAGAACATTTTCAAAGATCAGGTGACGGCCTATAAGTTGAATATGACATTTGGGTATATCTTACGGCATAAGGAAACGGACCAACTGCGGTATTTCTACCCGAGTAATAATTCGTATGTGTTTGACCAGCCATTCACCATCACAGATGCGATTTCTCTGGAGCCGGTGGTCGAGCAACTCACTACATTAGACCCGTTGGAATGGGCTCAGTTGCAACGCCCCAATACGCAATGGCTTGTGGAAATGGTGACTAACGTTACATTTTTCGTCACGAAAATGCGAGATCACCCGATCGGTGCTCCTGTAGAACTTCCCCCGTGGTTGTTTCATCGACAAGGCCTGAATGCATTAACAGGAGGGAAAAAGGGGCCCTACAAAGACCGGAAATGTCTGTTTCGATGTTTGGCCGTGCATCTGGACGAGTGTGACCCCCAGAATTGTAACACAGTGGCCGATGGCTATTGGGAGGAGTATTTAGAGCAGCAAGACATGGATAAGCGGCACTTCCGTGGCGTTCCCTTTAAGAATTTGGATGACGTGGAAAGACTGTTCGATATTAATATCTTTGTGTATCGATTACGATGTGAGGAGGAGGAGGAGGATACATTTGTGGCTGAATTGGTTCGGCGATCCACAGAACGGTATGCTGCTACCATGAAAGTGAATGTATTCGATGACAATGGCGTGAGTCATTTTTCTCTCATTTACAATATGAGCCAGTACGCTCAGTCTTTCAGTTGTGCCCAATGCCATCGTGTGTTTAAAACGTCTTACAACTTACATCGCCACGAGAAAACCTGTGACAACAGTGTCAAGCGAGTCTATCCGGGTGGAGTGTATCATAATGCACCTACTATTTTTCAGGAACTGGCCGATGAGGGTGTGATGATACCGGAGGAGGATCGTTATTTCCCCTTCCGGGCATGCTATGATTTTGAGGCCCTGTTAGAGCCCATGGACCTGTTTTCGGCGAAAACACAGTGGACACAGCGCCATATTCCTCTGAGTGTCAGCATTTCATCCAATGTACCTGGCTATGACGCTGCTCCGGTGTGTTTCGTGTCCACGGGAGAATCCCATGAGTTGATCACCCGTATGATGGAGTATTTAGAGAAAGTCAGTGCGGCCAGTACGGCATTGATGGTGGCCAAGTTCGAGGACGTACTGACCCAGCTGGACGACCGCATTCCTGAACCTGGTGTAGCGTTCAGCGATGATGAAGAGTCCGAGTCCGAGTCTGAGCCGCAATCCCAGTCGCAGCCTCTGCAGTCGCAGGATGTCCCCCTGCCGAAACCGTATGCGGCGAAATTGAAAGCCCGGTTCGTGCAGTACCTGACTCAGTTACCGGTGCTCGGGTTTAATTCGGGCCGTTACGATCTGAACATGGTCAAGGAATTTCTCTACCCTTACTTGGCTCAGTCCGATACCCTCAAGTCGGTGATCAAGAAGATCAACAACCATATGGCCCTCACTACCACGTCACTGCATTTCCTCGATGTAAGGAATTACCTGGCACCTAATTGTAGCTATGACCAGTGGGTCAAGGCCTATAACTGTACCCAGACGAAAGGTTACTTTCCTTACACCTATATGACGAGCCTGGACCGCTTAGAAGACACCCAGTTGCCACCCCGCGAAGCGTTTTACAATGACCTGAAAGGGGCAGCTCTACCGGAGGCCACCTACATCGAACTCCAACAAGTGTGGAACCGTCACAGCATGAAGACGTTGCGAGATTTCCTGGTGTGGTATAACAACCTAGATGTGGTTCCCTTTCTCGAAGCGGCCGAGAAAATGGTGCAACTCTTTCGTCGCCAAATGCATGTGGACATATTCAAGGAGTGCTTAAGTTTACCTGGTCTGGCGCTTCGCCATCTGTTTCAAGAGTGTCCTACGTACTTTTCACTCATACAACAAAAAGATGCAGACATGCACGATTGTTTGAAGCGGAACATTGTGGGGGCCCTAGCCTTATTTTTCACCGCTACCATGAGAAGGATGTGACGACTCTCCCCAGTGGGAAACCGTGTGCCAAAATCATTGGGTTTGACGCGAATGCCTTGTACTTGTGGTCGCTCGCCCAACCCATGCCCAGCGGTCATTATACGCGTTGGTGGGCAGAAGGTGGGCATTTTACACCGCAACGGACGCCGTATAAACATCTCGCTGACCAGTGGTTAGACTGGGAAGCCTATCGACGGGGAATTTATATTCGTCACCAGACCAACGCCACAGAGAAGCGGATAGGAGATCGCCGACTCCCCGTCGATGGGTTTGCCCTTGTCCAAGGCACACCGACTGTTTTCCAGTTTTACGGGTGTTACTGGCACGGCCACGAATGTCATTTTAGCGCGGGACGCTTCAATGAGCGCCGTGGAAAATCGGCACAAGAATTACGCGAAGAAGTAGTGGTCAACGGAGATTACGTCAAAGAGCGAGGCTTCCATCTCATTGAGATGTGGGAGTGTGAATTTCACACGATGTGCAAGGCCCTGCCCCATTTACAACGGTTCCTAAAAGAGCGTGAGTACCCTTTGAGTCGTCGGCGACTGCTAAGTCTGCCTCAGATGTTGGACGCCATTCGTTCGGGACAGCTCTACGGCTTTGTAGAATGTGATTTGCATGTTCCCGACACTCTCAAGCCCCTCTTCGCCCAGTGTCCGCCTATCTTCAAGAACACGCTGGTGGGTCGGACGGATATTGGGGAGACCATGGGCGCCTATGCGGAGCAGCACGAGTGTTTGCCTAAACCTCGCCGCATGTTAATTGGAAGTATGTGGGGCGACAAGATCTTGCTGGGCACCCCCTTATTGCAGTGGTATATGAAGCACGGTTTGGAAATTACTCAAATCTATCAAGTCATCCAGTACGTACCTGAGGCTTGTTTTGCGGAGAATGCGGACCTCGTGACGAAGGCCCGTCGTCAAGGTGATCAAGACCCAAGTCAGGCCATCATCGCTGAATCTTGGAAACTCACTGGAAATGGTTATTATGGAAAGACAGTTACCAACCAGGATAAGCACGTCAACGTGAACATTTGTAGTACTGCCCAAGCCCGCAAAAGAGTGAATTCGCCTCTCTTTCGATCTGTGGAGGTGATCGATGACGACACTTATGAAGTCACTTTAGCCAAGAAGACTATCCGGTACAACTTACCCTTGCAGATTGGATGTATGGTCTATCAGGTGGCCAAGCTGAGGATGCTGGAATTCATCTATGATTTTATGGGTGTCTATTTTAATGCGTCAGACTGGCAACTCATGGAGATGGACACCGATTCGGCCTACATGGCCGTCTCCCACGCCGATTGGGAGTCCCTGGTGAAACCCGAGTTACGGGAACAGTATGAGGCGGAACGGGACCAGTGGCTACCCCGACGCGATCACTACACCTACGACAAGCGGACACCCGGGCTCTTCAAGCTGGAGTGGAGCGGCGATGCTATGATTGCGCTCTCCTCCAAGACCTACTACTGTTACGGAGGAGGAGATGGAGGAGGCGAGGAAAATAAATTTAGCTGTAAAGGGGTGAGCCGGCGCGATCCCAACATCGACAAAGCTCTCTACCTGGGCGTGTTGCAAAGCCAGGCCAGTGCGAGTGGCACTAACCGAGGATTCCGGGTCGTCGACCACCAGATGCGGAGCTATATTCAGCAACGAGACGCCTTTACTTTCTTTTATCCCAAACGAAAAGTATTGGCCGACGGTGTGAGCACCACTTACTTGGACTTGTAACATGTCGAACACTAACTGTGGATACACAAATGTAAAAGTCAGGATGGCCGAGTGGTCTAAGGCGCCAGTCCTAAGTGCTGGTCAGCAATTGCTGGTCGTGGGTTCAAATCCTACTCCTGACAGAACTTTTTTTGTATATATACCACTACTATTCTATGTGTACATACCCTACTATTTTTGTACCCTGTATTTCTATTTTGTATAGTCTAATCCTTGTTGACTTAAATAAAAAGAGAAAGTCAAAACCCATCATTGTGTTTTTTTCATCAATTTATTCAACGTCAGAACAACAACGTCATAACAATAATAAACAAGATGCACGCAGTACATTTTTTAAGTTAACCAGAGAAATGGAGCATGCACATTAAAACGAGAGGCCGTCCAGTCATAGACGAGAACATCCCGGTCTTCGGCTTGACAATAATCATCAAACATATGTACAATGGTAGACATAGAATGTCCTCTACTCCGGTGAGTGAGATAAAACACACAGTACTGTCCGCACACACTACTCAAGGGGCCTTGTAATCTTTGCGTATTCCAACGCCACTGTGTCGTAGAGACGTCCATGAATTTCACCAAATCGGCATGGAGGGGTGCAAGTCCGTAGGAATCAAAGTATTCGCCTTGGCCTTGGGTGTCCACGTACACAGCTATCCAATGTTCACCGGGTCGACTCTTCGGGTCTGTATTCAGGATGTAGGCTGCAGGGGTGGTGGAGTGGGTGGGAAACACATTGCGTGGAAACACACCTCGAAAGGGGATCTTGGCATCTCGCTGGAGTATGTCCATCAGCTGTTCTGTATCCATGTTTAGCTGGAGAAGTCACACAGCACGTTTCTTTGCTCATCCACGCTGATGACGTTGTCAAACTCGGCGTAGCAAATCACGTTGATGGTGCTGGGTAGAGGGAGGGAGAAACGCAGTTCCAACCGTAGGTTTCCTTTCTTCAGTAAAGCCAGTTGATGATCGTGTTCCAAGGTAGGGGTGAGGTCAAAGGCGAACAATGTGTATCCATTGCCAAAGTCTTTTCGACTGATGGTATTGCCTTCGTCTTGGTTGTTTTGTCCTGTGGCTGTAAACAGGTTCAGGTAGGTCCGCACATAGTTTCCGTTAGTAAAGTCCGGTTGTAAGGGTCGGGCTGGAATTTGATGGCCGGCCACGTGCAGTGCCACAAAGTTGATGTTGAAATGATCAAATTTGAACGGATTCTCAGCCCAATTTCCATTGAATGTGGTGTTGGTCACACACGCCAGGGTAAGACGTTTAGGCAGATCTCCTAGAAATAAATTCTCTCTGTTGGCCATCATCGTACCTGCGGGCACCGAGAACACCTTGGTCTGTACGCGTCGGATGGGATACAGGGCTGGTTTTTTCGCTAAGGCTTGCATGTGACTCAGCAACACCCCCTGTTGCAAATCTACCGTACGGACAAACAGGGCTGCATCTTCAATCATGATGTTGTAATCGATAGCTCCCTCCCCACCGGCCATTAAGGCAAACATAGGTGAGGAACGGATCAACTTGATCTTGATGGTTACACCGTTCATCATGTAGCGGTCTTGCATGAACAGATCGGCGTGCAGTCGTCCCATCATATCGACGGACTTGCTTTCTTTTGATAATCTTTTGCGTCTGGCGTACCCAGTTTTGCCAGGGAGTAGCACGTTCTGGTATCCGGGTGTATCCCTGTAGTACAGCGCAGCTTGTAAGTGTGATAGTTTGGCATCACTGCCGTACGACAACAGCGTCTCCAGGTAGGCTCGATACGCATACGTATTGGTGGACGTACTGATGAGTCTATCGTTCAGACTGATATCCACCTGTTGGAACATGGAGTGCAGCCAAAGATTCACCGGGGTTACATTCGCATTGTCCGCTAGGTTCGACCCGTCCTTGTTCGTTATTTTAGCTTTCACGTACAAGTAGGTGTGGGCTAAATCCAGGTAGGCCGTATCTTTGTTTTCAATGGAAAATTCTACGGGACCCACTCCCGTCAGGCTAGCCAGGGGTCGATGTTCTACCCAACGTCCTTCGGCTACACTGGTTTGAGTGGATGGAATAGTCCACAAATCCAATTCACTGTTGGTAGACGGACATGACTCGGAGTGAATGAAGGCCATTATGCGAAGATATCTCTCCTACTACTACTTCTCTTCTTTTTCTTCTGGGGCTTAGTCCTTCTCCTCCTCCTCTGGGGTGTGCGTCGTCGGTGGGTTGGCCGTCGACTGACTCTTCGCGGTGTCGGTGTTTGTCTTTTAAGGGCTTTGGCGATCAACACACTCCCGGCTTCTTTAGCCCGGCGTTTGAAGGCTTGTCGGGGTGCTGTGCCTTCCATCACATCACCGGCCACGCGCAATCCACTGCTACCGCTTGTTTTCCCACCGCTTTCACACCCCGTGTCACCATGGGTAAAAATGTTTTCACAATGCTGCCCAGTATGTTTCCCAATCCGTGACCTCGTTGCATGCGTGCCCCACTAAACATGGGCATGCCTCCTCCCGTTTGTTTCTTGTAGTAGTCGGCATAGCTGGGCGTATGACACTGGTAAGGTACGTACATATTATACGAAGTGAGGAGAGCGGGTTTGTCGGAAAGCAAGTGTCAGCACCACTTTTCCTCGTTCGAATGGGATCGGCCGTCCCGTGTCATCTCTTATATCCACCGTGATCGTGTCGATATCGGTATGGCGTACGGGCAGGAACATGATAGGGTTGAAACTGTGGGTGGCTTGTTCGCCATACGTCTGGCTAATGGGTACCACCCGTAACAGAGGTGTGTTCATATCACCCACAATATGACTGTCCACGGCATCCGAGTAGACGTACAGTCCGTACATACCTACTTTCATATCCATCAAATGGGTGCCTTTGACAATGGTGGCTCCCTTGAGGACGCGGTGAGGCATCTTTAACATTTGCTGTAGTGTAGGACTGAGTTTCACATTCACCTGACCGGTTAGCATGATAGAGCTCTTGTCGTTGTGTGGGTTGACACCGAAGAACACGTTTCTCTTGAAGCGCAAGGATATCAGTTGTGTTGCTTCTTCTATGCTGTCCTTTAGAGTGTTGTACTCCATCAAGCCCATCAGACCCGCTATGAACTTCTGGGGCGTATCATATTGGCCTGGGGGAAGCGTCAGTCTGTAGATTTTTTCTTCGTAGGTCACTTCGTACCATATGTCTCCGCCTTGTATGTTGTACCATGAGTAAGGGTATTGAATCTCCACCAGGCCACATTCCCATCGTCCAGGTAAATGCAACGGTTGAGGTAACTGCGTGACATACTTGGTCAAGGTGTTGTCAGGAAACACATCGAGTGAACTATTACTGGGCAGCGTCAGGTAAAACATGACGACTGAGTGGTTCTGGCTTCTGCACCGGGTTTTTATAAAGATTCCCAGGCCTTGGGTGCTTTACGGCCGCGTGGTGATCGTCGCTGTACCTTAGATGCGTTAAGCCCCCTTCGTCGTGGTTGGGGTGTTTTGGGTGGTGACATGGGCTCCCAAGAGGCAGAGGGTTGTGGTGGTGGTGGTGGTTGGTGTCGGGTGTTCGACATAAAGGCCCAACGGTTAGGATTTCCTACCAATTCTTGTGGGATGTGATTGTCTTTTAACGCCTGAGCAAAGGCTTCCCAGCCCGGGGGATTAGAGTGTTTGCGAGAACGCACCATATCGTTGATCAAATCGGTCATATGAGACCCCGGTACCACTTGGTTTCGAATCAGTAGTTTTCCTTCATTGTTCCAACTCATATCGGGATGCTGTTTCACCCGCTCCAACACTAAACGGGCCTTGGTCTTGTAGGCTTTAGGCACACTGCTCAACACTTCCTGTTCCAGTTCAGGTGAGGCCGAGGATGACGGTGGGAGTGGTGGGGTAGGTGTGGTGGTAGTAGGTAGTGGTGGTGGCGTACTAGTACTACTCCTCCCTCTATATTGATCCATAAACGTCTGGTACTGGTTCAGCGTATGATGGTAGAGTTGAATTTTCTCGTGATCGGGCAGTCGACGTTGCAGTATATTATTCATTTCTTCATCCAGAGACTGGAGTTGTTGCACGGTGGCCGGGACGGGATAGGGGGATTGTAAACTCTGTAACAGTCGAGGTTCGACCAGCATCATTTTTTTCGTATGCTCCATGTTTTAGCGTCCTCCCAAGATGGAGCCGAGTAACGGGCCTAGTACAGTAGCGGCTAAGGGCGCGAGGAGTGCGCCGAGAAATCCACCTCGCTGTAACATCTGTTTCTTTTTATTCACACTGCCCGTTTTCTTGACCAACGTTCGGAGACCCGCCTTGTGCCGTTGCAATTTCCCTTTCTGCAGAGGACTGAGGGGGACATTGCCTTTTAAAAGATTATGGGCGACTTCACACAAACACCGGACCAAGTCGGGATCCGCGCCGCGCACCAGGGCCCGCGCTACTTCCGGGGGCGCGCTGCGTAATACCCGCAGAGCGGGCGCGTGCTTGCGTACGCGTGCAGACATGGTGAGGAAATGAAGGCTAGAGTGCATTGTCTTCTTCTTTTATCCTCTTCTTCTCTTCTCATTTGGGGGTGTACACCGTCTGTAGTTCACCGGGAAAAATCAGGGTCCGCAATCGCAGGGGTTGGGGCGTGTCTTGTTTCAAGTCGATGAGGAGATAGCCGTGCGCAGGTTGGGTGGCATCGTCAAAGGCTTCTCGTACAAAGGCCGTGTTCTTAGGGTACATCTGTTGAGCCAGGTGGGTAATTTGTGACGCGTCTCTGGGGTTTTTGAATAACACCACATACTGAGCATTCAAACTAATGTTCCGGTGTTCTTTGTTTTTACTGAAGAGATTCTGTACGATGTAAATAATGCTCAAGCGCCGATGATGGCTGCCTTTGGTAAAGAGCCGGGTGATTCGACTATCCGTTTCCGTCATGAGATCGTCGACCACGACCAAGGTGTCTGGGGGTAGTTCTTCAGGGGGTAAGCCTTCCACTAAGGTGAGTCCGGGCACACGGGCCAGTGCCTCGTACGCGGGCTGCCAAGCGCCATAACACCACAGGATACGCGCTAGAGGCGGTGAAATCAGGGCTGACCCGTGTTGGATGAGACGTTGAACAAAGTGTGATTTTCCCGACCCGGTCGGTCCAGCGATGAGGCACGTGAATGGATGCTGCCATCGTGGGTCCATTTTCTTTAGGGGTTGATTTGACGTTTAGAATGTCGGGGCCGGCGCAGGGGATAGTACTCGAAGGGATACCGTTGTCGGGGTAAACGAGATGATGCACGGGCATCCACTTCAAATCTGTTGAGCGGTGTCGTCGTAGTGGTGGTACTAGAGGGTGGAGTGGA